>CAUHTR010000386.1:0-139981 GCA_959609185.1 Schmidtea polychroa | reverse complement strand
AAATAATAATAAACCGAACCTCAAAGGCTTGAATCACATAGAAACTATGTAAATGAATAATTATAATAATAATTTCATGCCAATATACCTCAATGTCTCATAATAATGATAATAAGAAATCTGCCTTTATAAATAATAATTATGAAATGAAAATATATAATAAATAATTACAATACAATAATACTCATTATATTTTTTTTAACACTGTAATATTATTGATAATTACAATAAAGTCAAGTCTATATATAATAATGTAATACAAAATCAAATAACCAAAATAAAAACTTTAAATCCAAATAGTAATTCTAATATAATAGAACTAAAATTCAATAATACAATGAGAAAAAGAATAATAGTACTTTGATATACTTAAAAAATTAAGATATTTTATAAAGAAATAAATTGGACTTCAATTTACATACTAAATAAAAATTTGTTTAAAAATTAAATAATTTCAATTTTTTAACAGAATGAAAAGCATGTCAAAAAATTTTTGCCCTCCTTAGGAGGGCAAAGCTATGATAGAAAGACGCAGCTCATCGGCTGCGGCCGAATTCGCATAACCTAGACACTGCACCTAGTAATCTTGACCCTACCAGTGAACCCCGCCATACTAATCCCCCACGCACAATAGCTCTAAGTATAACATTTAAAATGTTAAGAACAACTGAATGATGACTGAAAGCTCCACTGGAGTCAGTAAGAAAATCCAAATCACTATCTATCCATAATGCAGACCAGTGAAATGCTTGAGCAAACAACGCCTTCTGACATGCCCACAGCTGAACCTACTGCCCGTGATAGTATCTCCATCTCAATACTATAGATGAGCCCAATACCAAAGAAATTACTCCAACTATCTCCATTAATCCAACCACAGAAATGAACATCCCAAATACTAAACCCCCAACTATCCAAATAAATAGTGTACCCCAAAAAACCATTTAAAAAACCTCTTAACACTAATACCTCACTAAGACCGCACTTCTCTAAACCCATCCCTAAACCAACCCAAAATACACCAACTCCTGCCACTCCAACCCCTATTGATAGTCACGGCTAAGATAACAATTACCCATGTCCTCTAACCCCCCAACTCCAATAAGTAAGGGACAAACGTACCCATAACTCAACCTCATGTATAAGATAAAATACAAATACTTCTACTATAATAAATTTAATGCTAGTATTAAGGGCAGGTATCAAAAAACGTGAGACTTACACTAAATACTATAAAAAAAATGATGCTAACTCCCAGATTAATAATAAAACTGATAATAATAATAAGGTTGAAAATAATAATGATAATAATTATAGTAGTATTAAGCATATTAGAACGATAGTAACACTAAATATAATGATAAAAACTATAATAATGTTAGCAACAAAAATAATACTGATAATACCAATAATAATAATAATAATAATAATAATAATAATAATAATAATAATAAAAATAATAATAATAATAATAATAATAATAATAATAATAATAAATAATAATACTAATAATAATAATAATAATAATAATAATAATAATAATAACAATAATAATGATAATAATAATAATCATAATGATATTAATGATAATAATAATAAATAATAATGAAAAATAATTATGAATCTACCAATATCAATAATCATGAGACAATTAACTCTCATATAGAAAACTGTATACCTACCGACCCCTGCCTCGAAGTATCTATTATCCTTCCGTCCAGATGTCGACCCTCTCCTCTCAATGACACACCATCATCCTTCCATCTTATCTGTGGTCAGAGACCTGCATCCTGTGACCTTGACTGTTCCCCTCGCCTGATCCTAAACAGTACCACCAATTTGTTCTCTGATTGCGAAAATAACACCCCCTCCCCCGCATCCCGCTCGTCGTACAAAAAATGCGTCTCTAACCTCTGACTTTGATGACATAATCCTCTCGGATAACTCTACCACTTCCTCTCATTCACCCATAACACCAACTGCCCTCCAAACATCAACCCCAACCCCAGCTGCCCCACTAAACATTACCATGCAAACAATACCACCCAATAAGAAAGATACCGCCCTTCTCGAAGAGGCGCAGGCTCTCCTACGTTTGGACTCACAAATGGACGTCCAAGGCAAAATAATTCAAATCGTAACTGACCAAATACCCCAACCCACACCTGACTTTCTCACCCCTAAACGCCTCAAGAAGCTAGTTAAAAAACGTAACACCACGACCCCAAAAACTGACTCTGAACACATTCAAAATAATACTACTCTATATTTTCTTGACAACAGAGGCAAATGCAGATGCAGACCCAACTTCAAAGTCCCTCTCTGCGACTCAATCTCCATCTCCCTATACGATAGAACCGCCCTAATCAGCCATGCCCAAGACATCCATAACATCATCTTTGACCAAGAATCCCTTATTGACTGCTATCAATGTCGACCTAAGTTTGGAGGAATAGGAAAATTTGATATGAACCTCTTCCGCTTTAGGGACATTATTAACCATATTGACCACTTTGATCACCAAATACAAACTGACCGTAAGCTGCTTAAACGCGTTAGTACCAGGATCGCCCCATCCAACAAAATAGTCTGCCACATCTATAACAAAACCTGTGCCAGATGTTTGATCCACCATGACCCTAACTCTTCCTTAAAGACAATCACGCAGCACATGGCTAAGTCACACAAAAAATATACATATGACCCCAATGAGGAAGTATACTGTTTTTGTGGCCTATGGATACCCTTCACTGACATCAAAACCCATATTAACTCCAGGCACCCGCTTCCATACTCCCACGTCTTCACTAAACCCCCACCCTCCGCTGAATGCAGTATTGAGATACATGACCTCAATAATGAGAACCTTCTTGGCCCACTACTTGAAACCCAAGAAAGCATGTTCCACATCTCTGATAGCGAAACTACCAAACGACCACTACCGGATAACCTACTTTTCACACCTAACATTGACAATGAATCCGCATGATGGTCCACAACACGCAATTAAAGCTTACATCTTCTCCTTCGCCATGAAAAAATCAACAATCTTCGTCGACCCTTTCATCGGAAACGCCCTCATCCAACATAACTATAAAACCTTCTTTTCAACCTTCCCCTTCCATGAATTTGCAGAGTGGAATGAAATTATCATACCATGTCCAATGGACAAAACAGCTGGTTCTTTTTCTTCCTCGATAAAAAACAAAAACTCGCAGTACTCATTGACCCATTAATTGACAACAGCCTTCTAACACACTCAAAACTCGCCAATAGCCTACTTGAAACCATCCTGGACCTTCAGAAAATTGTCTTACCCATATCCATTGACTTAATAGAACCCGAATACCCTCGCTGCAGTGCACCTACTGACTCAGCTTTCTTCATCTGTCACTTCATTGAACACCTCATCACGCGACACCCCCTCACCACACCTGACATTCCTTCTATGACCCTTGAACTTAAAACAATTATTAATAATTATATTAAAAATAAAATACCAAATAATGATATACGTAAATATAAACAGTTTATAAAGAATATTATTTTTAATCTCATCGAAAACAAAACTGATGCTGACTCTGCTATTTCCGAAATGGAAAAAATAAATGCAAACATCCACCCCTTAAAATATACTACCAAAAAACCCTCTGACATAATACATAAAAAAACCCGTAATGAGAACGAATTACTCTTCATTAAAAGGAAAAAATATACCATTAACCCAAAGGAGGAAGTCGCAAAGATCCTGAGAAATACCCCAACCTTCCAGAGACCTACTATGGATAATATTCTGAAACTCTTTGCTGGAACACTCACAAGTTGCTCGCCTAATCCGTTGATTGAACTACCCTCACTTCCCGAAACTCTCTCTTGTGACCCCTTCGACATCGATGAAATTAAAGCAATCTTCAAGCAACTCAGCAATACGGCCCCAGGTATAGATGGCATATCTTTATCTGACTGGAGAATTCTATCACCTGACTTTGAATTCCTTCTATCCTTGTTTAACAACCTTCTACGCACAACTACCTGCCCTATGTCCTGGAAAACTTTTCGCTCCAAACTAATTCTAAAAGCTGGAAAGGCCGAGACTAGCCATGAAGCTAGCTCCTGGAGGCCCATAATCTATCATGAACACCTCGTACCGTATTTTCTCCTCACTTCTAAACAATCGCCTCTTGAGCTGGATAAAACTCGGCAACCTATTGTCTAACAACCAAAAGGCTATATGTGCACCCGATGGATGTGCTGAACACAATTTCACCTTACACCTTGTCAAAGATGCTGCAATCCGCAATAAAACTGACCTCCATATCATATGGCTCGATATCTCTGATGCTTTTGGATCCTTACCCCATTCTCTTATATGGCACACTCTCACCAATATGGGACTCAACCCAAATACAATCAAACTTATAAATGACATGTATAACGATGTACAAACCATCTTTGAATGTGAAGGAGAACGTTCCCCATCTGTCCCCATTGTTAAAGGAGTTAAGCAAGGATGCCCCTTATCTATGACAATTTTTTGCCTATGTATAGACTTATACTTCAACATGTCTTAAAACACCATCCCTTCCTATTCCACGGGCACAACATTAGCATCCTTGCCTATGCCGATGATATTGTACTAATCTCTGACTCGTACTGCTCAATAAACCTAGCACTTTGCGAAATGACACAACTGGCTTCACAAGTTAACCTTCGATTTAAGCCCTCGAAATCCGGATACTTTCATATCAACCACGATGACAATTATAACCCAATCCGCCTTTATGACGAACTCCTCCCAGAATTGATGACTCTAACCTCTACCGATACCTTGGAGTTGATTTCACGTATAAGGTAAGGCACAACATTGAGGAGAGACTTGAGAATGCCCTAACTGATACCAAAACAATTCTAGCCTCCCATCTGCACCCTGCCCAAAAACTCAATGCCTACAAAATTTTCATACATTCTCGCCTTACTTATATCTACCGAAACTGCGAGATTCACCACAGTATTCTCGACTCCGAAAGAAACCTTAAAAATAATGCAGGTTTACCCCATAGAGGCGCCACCCAAAGACTAAAATCTATAATCAAAAATGCCATTGGCGATAAAACTTGCGAGCTCAATAACAATTTCCTATATGCATCCATCAAACTTGGAGGACTGGGGTTAACATCCCTTATTGATGAATACCTTATCCAGGGAATTGTTCACCTCATACGTGCCCTCAACTCAACTGACACTGATTTTCGCAACCTCGTCTTATCCGAACTCAGTCACGCCAGAGGAAATGGCAACATCAACTCTGCAATCTCCTGGTTAAATGGCGACTCCACTAAAACCTTTCCATCTAAATCTCTCTTCTTGAAATTCAGGAAATCATCCATAAGACTGCGACTCAAATATGGCATCTCCACTAAAATAGTCTTCCTCAAAAATTCCTACCAATTAGAAATTAAATACAAAGACCGAATTAATTATTTCACATCATCCAACCTTAAAGACACCTCATCCGAAATACACTCTATTATTAGCCTCATTTATGCTGATAGATGGTCCGAAATGAAATGCCAAGGACATATAGCCAAAAGTATTGGTAGCAGTAGCATTGCTAGTTTTTTCTTTAAAACGGACATCCTAACTGACCCGCAATTTATCTTCCTGATCCGAGCACGCAACAACATCCTAAAACTAAACTATACACCCCGTCGAATTAAATCCAAAAAATCCACCCTATGTAGACATTGCCACGCTCATCCCGAAACACAGGCACACATATTTAACCACTGCCCTGCTAAATCCAATGCCCGCCGAAACAAACATAGAAATGTCCTCCAAGCTGTCTCTGACTTCCTCCTCGAGCATAAATATGATATAGACATCGAACAAACCCCAATGGGGATCAACACCACCCTCATCCCCGACCTCCTTATCAAAACCCCGCGGAATAAATTGATTCATATCCTGGATATAAAGGTCCCTTACGAAAGTGAAAAAAACTTTGAACAAGCTAGGAAAAATAATTTTGAAAAATACAAACACCTAGCAATCGATATAGGTCATGCACACAAATGCAAGACCTCTCTGCTTACCCTCGTTATTGGTACACTTGGTACCTGGGACAGGAAAAATGACAAAGACCTAAGAATAATTGGTCTGAGTAGAGCAGAAATCAAAGCCCTAGCAAAAAAAGCCTGTACAGCAGCCTTAGTCAGCAGCTACCACATATATAGGGAACACATATACAAAGAATAACGCACACCCCCATATTTCTCTATATACTATCTAACTGCCAAAGCATTACCATATTTATATCAAAACTATTTATATTATACAAAATCTTAGTTATCCCTATGCAATGATGAGATTTAAAAATGGTACTCCCTCTGTATACTGTGTATTGCGTATGAATGCAAGGATCCTAATTTTTAGCAACAAATTTTAATGATATTGGTATTCTTAGTATCAATAATAACACTGATGATATTAATAAAATTAATTTTAAAGTTAATAATAATAATAATAATAATAATTATAATAATAATAATTATAATAATAATAATAATAATAATAATAATAATAATAATAATAATAATAATAATAATAATAATAATAATAATAATAATAATAATACTATTAATAATAATAATAATAAGGATACAGTTAAAAATAATAACGAATACAATAATATAAAAAAAAAAAAAAAAAAAAAAAAAAATAAATAACTCACTTATAACAAAATTGACAATAAAATAAAACCAGTTTCTATTAAGCCAAAACTTATTAATAATAATAAAAATAATAATAATAACGAAATCTCCTTTATTGTATACCATGCACCTCCTCGGGCAACCGAATTATATTAATAGAAAGGACCCACTATGTTGAGTACCCAATAATCCTGCCCATCAATATGCTTTTAACTGGGACTGATCAATCCGGCAACACAAACAACCAGACCATCCCGCCAATCCGAACGAATCAAATGAAGGCGAATGAAGTGTCAACCCATACTGGACACTTGCCAATCAACCCAACCAGCCCCGCATCAACCCAAACAGCCAACATCAACCCAACCAGTCCCACATCAACCCTAACAGTCCAACATCAATCAAACCAATCAAACTGGTCCTTTTGTATTATATCTATCAAGCGTCAACCCAACCAACAACAGTCCAACAACAATCAAACCAATCAAACTGGTCTTTTGTATTATATTTATCAAGCGTCAACCCAACCAACAACAATCCAACAACAATCAAACCAATCAAACTGGTCTTTTGTATTATATTTATCAAGTGTCAACCCTACCAACAACAGTCCAACATCAATCAAACCATTCAAACCAGTTTTTTGTACTATATTTATCAAGTGTCAGCCCAACCAACAGCAGCCCAACACCAATCAACCAATCAAACCAGTCCTTTGTATTATATTTATCAAGTGCCAACCCAACCAACAACAGTCCAACATCAACCAAACCAATTAAACCAGTCTTCTTATTATATTTATCAAGTATCAACCCAACCAACAACAGTCCAGCATCAATCATACCAACCAAACCAGTCTTTGTTGTTATTATATGTACCATGTGTCAACCCAACCAACACTGACCAGTCAAGCGTCTCCTTTGTTGTATTACCTCTTCCTATATTTGCATATTTATATTTAATACTTATAATCCTACCAACACCACCTTTGACTAACCAATACCTATATCCCTACACAGATCCCTTTTCCTCCACTGTCTCCGTCTTGTCTCTCCAAATTTATACCCGCCTATACCTCTATATACTTTTATCCTCCTACCTCTACTGTCCAACCTATACCTTCCAACCGCTACCTTCCTCTATCATCCAACCCCTAATCGTCCAACCTCTATCGTTCAACCTCTACCGTCCAACCTCTACAGTCCAACCCTTATCATCCAACCTCTATCGTTCAACCTCTATCATCCAACCTCTATCATCCAACCTATACCGTCCAACCTCTAACCTAAAGAAAACCTCCTCCTAATCCACTATTTCTTCTGAACTACCAAAAACCCACTAACTATATCCTATATATAATACTGTATTCCCAGGCATAACCTTATTTATACCCAAAATTATCTTTATTATAGAAGCTTATCTCAAGAAGCGTCTACATCAACCAGTCAAAGGAAGCTTATCTCAAGAAGCCTCCACATCAATCAAACCCCTCGTTTAACGCTTGAGCACCTGCTCGGCGTTCATCAGATAACAGAAGAAAAGCTTTAGACTTCAAAGGGTCGAGAACATCTCCCCTTTTGCCCGATGGGCCTTATTGATTTAGTAAAATAAAATTTGATTTTTTTTTTTTTTTTTTTTTTTTGTCACACTACTGGCAAAATACGATAAACTCTGCGAACCAGTAACTTTCGATGGAAATTCAAACCACACTACTGAACACGCAATACTGACAAACGGAAACCCAGTACACTCAAAAGTAAGACCACTGGATCCAAAAAAAATAGAAATCACAAAAAACATATTTAACGAACTGTTGGAAAATAATATAGTAAAACATTCAAACTCAGAATGGTCTTCAGCACTGATGCTAAAACAAAAAGCTAACGGAGAATGGAGAGCTTGTGGCGATTACAGACTCCTGAACAAAATAACAGAGCCCGACAGCTATCCATTACCGATAATAAAAGACATAATAAATCGACTAAACGGCGCAAAATATTTTTCAAAAATTGACCTACAAAAAGCATATCATCAGATCCCAATTAGAAAAGAGGACATAAAAAAGACAGCAATAACAACACCGATCGGCATGTTCGAATACAACCGAATGCCTTTCGGTCTACGAAACGCCGCAGCAACTTTCCAACGATTCATGGATCAAACTATGAAAAACAACAAAAACACAATCGCTTATCTGGACGACATCCTAATAACAAGCCCAGACAAAGAAACACATCTAAAGGACGTGGAAAAAGTGTTCAAAACGCTGGACAATGCAAAACTAAAAATAAACACTCAAAAGTGCGAATTTATGAAAACGGAAATAAACTTCCTTGGCCACACGCTAAACGACAAAGGAACACAGCCAATAGAAAACAAAACAAACAATATAAAAAACTACAAACTGCCGACAAACACAAGAGAGTTGAGGAGATTCCTAGGAATGGTAAACTTTTATCATTCTTACATCCCAAATTGCAGCAACCTACTGGCACCACTAAACGACATCATCAAAACCAAACGAAACGTAACAATAAACTGGACACAACAAACAACCAACACATTCAATAAAGCCAAAGAAAGCCTATCAATGGCAACACTACTCGGTTACCCAGATCCAGAACTAGAGTACCAACTAACTACAGACTGTTCTGGTTTTGCAATGGGCGCAACAATTTTCCAGGAAAATAAATTCGGCAAACAACCACTGGGATTTTTCTCGAAAAAACTAAAATCACATCAAACAAGATACTCAACATTCGACAGAGAACTCCTAGCAATACACGAAGCAATTAAACACTTTCAACATTTACTCGAAGGACGAACCTTCAAGATATACACGGACCACAAACCGCTAACAAACGCAATAGAAATGAAAAACCCTTCACCAAGGCAGATTAGACAAATCAATTTCATTTCACAATTCAACTGCACAATAAACTACGTAGCAGGAAAATCAAACATAGCAGCAGATGCTCTATCCAGAATTGAAAGTGACATAAACGCCCTAGAATTCGAAGAAATAATCGAATTGGATCAAATTAAATCCAAACAAAATGAAACAATTAACAAACTCCCCACTAAACACAGTTTGAAACTACAAGAACTAAACGGAGTATGGCACGACGTCTCCAACGAAAGCAAGAAACGAATATTACTCCCGGAGGAATTCCGCCAAAACTGTATCGAAAAGATACACAAGATTAATCACCCGGGAAACAAAGTAACATTCGAGCTAATACATAACAACTATATATGGCCTAACATGCGGAAAGATATCAAAAACTACGTCAAGAGTTGTCACAGCTGCCAACTAAACAAAACAACAAAAAAACTCAAAACACAAAAAGTAAACTTCCCAAGCAGCGAAATATTTGAAACAATACACACAGATGTGGTAGGACCATTACCACCAAACGACAACTACAAATACCTTCTAACAATGATTGACAGGAAATCCAACTGGTTCGAAGTAATCCCAATAAAAGAAATCAGCGCGAAAAATATCTGTGAAATGATCGAACTAAATTGGATAGCTCGTTATGGCCAACCGAAAACAATCATAACTGATCAAGGCAGACAATTCGAATCAGAGATGTTCAAAATACTATGCAATAAATATAATATCAAAAGAAATCGAACAACAACTTACAACCCACAATCAAATGGGAAAATTGAACGGTTTCACAGAACATTAAAAGAAAGCATCAGAACAAAAGCTAATGACCAAAACTGGTTAAATCAACTGCCAACAATATTAATCGGACTGAGAAATAGCCCAAACTCAGCAGATAATGAAAGTCCAGCATACAAAATTTTCGGAAAAGCAACAAACTTGCCATCACTTAAATCAGAAACAAACAAAAACACCGAAAACAACAAACAAACAACAAACAAAAATAGCGAAACCACCGAACTGAAACCAAAAGGAATTTTAAAAAGAAGACCGGACTCCGAATTAGACGGAAAAATAGTATTAACAACAGAGTTCATATTAATAAAAAAACCATTCACAAAAGGATTCGAATCCAAATACGAAGGTCCATTCAAACTCCTGGAAATCAACAAGAACGTCGCCACAATAATTAAAAACAACAACAAAATGAAAATAAACATCAGACGGATAAAACCATACCACAAGAATATAGACCCCCAAAACGGCACACCGAAAGACAAAACACAAACCAAAACACAAACAAAAAAACAACCAATTCACAAAAACATCACATTCAACCACAAAAATTCAATCAAAATATTCGACAAAGACACAATACTGACTCCACTATACAAAAAACGTTACAGCGAATGCTTTAAATAAAAACACAAACATACACAAACAAATACATGCACAAACAGCGTTAATTGTACAGTTTTTATTTTTCTTGTAAATACAAAACAAAATGTAAATTTTTAATTTTATTGAAGTTGTAGATACAAAGAAACAGAAACAAAAAACACAAAAACATATAAAACATACGAAAAAAAAGGTTATTGAATGTAATTTTTTTTACGTTACTTTTTATTGATTCATGTTAACCTCCGGTTTTAAAGGGGGAAGTTATGTAATGTACAGTTATTTTTGTTAATATTTTAGTATTCACAATTAGGAATTGTGTATACTAAGATATAAAATACAACCATCTGGGAAATCCAGATTTTTAATAAAAAACTATATAGCGATAATTTACTATAGTAAATTACAAAAATTAAAAATTTAAGAAATCGATAAAGAAAGATTAAAAAATTAAATACGAGTACTAACAAGTATCTAGATCGTAAATAAAAGTTCTAATCCCAATTCCAGCAGTTAACCAAATATCCAAGTTATTTATAAAACTACGAGAGCAAAGATAAAGCCGAAATTAAAGATTACAAACCCTAATACAATTTCAATTCAAACTTTAACTCAAGATTCAAATTCCTTACAAATCTACAAAAGCAAATATAAAGTTGAAATTAAAACCTCCAAATCCTAAAACGATTTCAATTCGAACTTTAACTCAAGATTCAAATTCCTTACAAATCTACAAAAGCAAATATAAAGTTGAAATTAAAACCTCCAAATCCTAAAACGATTTCAATTCAAACTTTAACTGACTATTCAAATACTTTACAAAACTACGAGAGTAAAGATACAGTTGAGAGTAAAAATCTCCAAATCATATCATAATTTCTATTCAAATTCTTCGCAAAACTACGAGAGCAAAGATAAAGTTGAGATAAAGCCTCCAATCCCTATTACGATTACAAGACAAGCTTCTAGCTAAATATTCAAGTTTTTGCAAAACTGAAATCCAGTTCGGATCTGATTATTCAAATCCGCGTTAACTTTCCCCCAGACTCAAGGTCTTAATATTTTTGTTCTAATAAAAGTTTGGTTACGATTAATATTATTGTTTATTATTATTTTTATCTCTCAATTGGTACACAGCACACACCCCGACTGTCCCAACACATTTATCGGTGACTCTTTCGGGCTCGACAATTTTCTTATTAAACATTGCAACTTCGTAACTCACACAAAACAAAATAGTAATAAACAATATAATATAACATCCCCAAGTATATTCGGGACTAATAACATAACACCAACCCTATAAGGTTTTAGTGAGATTCATAGGACTAGATCTGGGGTTTAGGTGCACACAAATGCGGGATTGCGACGTGGAGATTATAGTTCATTTAGCGATGATACTCATAATAATGCGCGAATACTTGACGATAATGTGGAAAAATACTGATGTTGTCTTTGTTTTAGTGCTAAAACTCCTAGAAGAGATGCGGGCGGACAGGCGTTCCCGTTGCAAGTGCCACAGCCTGCCGAAGTCACAACAGATGAAGGCTTCGAAGAAAATAACGAACAAAATAACGCAACATGGATTTAGTCGAAGAGAGAGGTTGCCTGTAAATAAGAATGATTTAAAAAAAAAAAAAAAAAAAAAAAAATCATAAAGCCAAAACCAAATAAAAATTACAAAACCAAAAATTCAAATAAAAGGGAGACGAAAGGAAATATGATGTGTATATTTTTGTAGATATGAATTATTTAAAAGAAAGAGAATCAACGAGTAACGCAAGAAAATCAATTGACCAACCTGAACAAAGCCAGAATACGATACCAATCAAACAAGAACCGATGAAATATTATAGTAATAAATGGAGAGTCAGCAAGAAGTTGTTCAAAACAAAAATCGCAAATCAAAATGTAGAGATTACGAGATTGAGACAGCATATTGTTCAATCAAGACGATTAATAAACACTGTCAAGCAGGAAATTTTGAGGGAAATAAATGAATCGAAACTAAAAGAGACGGAAAACAAAAACCTGAGACAAGAGATAGTAGAGTTGAGAGCTCAGGCAGTAATCGAAGACTATTGGAAATCAGAAACAAGGAAGTTGAAAAAGATTGTGAATATCGACCAAGTTTATATCGAACAATTGGAAGCACAATACGCTTATGCAAAAACGAGAATGCGGGAAAGTAAAAAGGTCGACAAGAGAAACGCAAGACTCAAGGAGGAGATCAAGGAACAAAGAGAGGAAACAGAAAAACAATGGAAGTTGAAAGAAAATTACCGGAGAATCCTAAATCAAAAACGACGAAGCATGCAAGCATTGCAGACGGCAATAACCATCAAGCAGAGGAGATGGAAAGGTAAAGAGAAGCAACTACAAGAAATACCAGAATTAAAAAGACAGTTGGTGGCAACGCAACTCGAAATAATAAGAATGAACGAGTTGAGTAAAAGACGAGCACCTGAACCTCCCGTAAAATTAAGGGATGCGGTCGGTGACTCCCAATAAATGAGATAAAATAACCGTGTAAATAAATTGTAAATAAAGCCAAGTAATTATTATTAACGTATATGTATATGTAAAGATGAGAAGCCTAATCGTGGTGATAATTATAATGACAATGCCCAGAATCCTGCAAGCTGAAGAATCAATGATCAGATGCCAGAAAGAATACCCATATCGCAGAGAAGATAGCACCTGTAGTAGCTTTAAATCAATCTGTGAAAAACCCAATGAGGAATGCGAACAAATCAAGTTGCAATGTTCGCAATGTCCACCAACAACTGGAAGTTCGACGGAAATGCAAATGGCTCAGACAATAAAAACAATATTAGAACAAGAAATGAAAGTTATCAGAACCCAGATAGCAACATTAGCCAAACAATGTCAAAGTCAGAAATCAAAGAAAGAATCCCAAACAGATCCAGCCGCAATGAGAATGATGGTAATAATATTAGAGGAAATAAAACAACAGGTAACAGCAACCGCCAATGGACGTTCAAGCAATTGCGAAATAGTAGTAAAATCTTTAGAGGAAATGAAAGGAAAAATAACTTCCATCATCAAAGAGGAACCCAGCATTAAAAATGAGGTAACGAAAACCTTGAAAGAAATGACAAAAGAAGTCCTAACTGCCATGAACAAAAACCCAATGAACTCCGAGAAGATGATTAAAACCCTGGAGGAAATAAAGAAAGTTGTCACCTCGGAAGAAAACAAAGTCAACAAACCCGAAAAATCAGAGATTACAGATACAACCCAATTGGGAGAAATGATAAACAAACCCAAAGTAGTAGAACTAAGAGAATCTGAACCCCTCACAATATTGATCCTATTAGCGGCAAGCCTGATGATAAACATTACCGTACTGGGCCTGATTGCACTCAAACCCAATTCCAGTAAAGCAAGAAACAAAACCCTCAAACTAAAAGAACAATCAAGGAGTATTCGTATCCCAATGGAAGAACAGCCACTCCAAACAACGAACCAACCAAGATATTTCAAATCCTCCCCAAACATTGAAACCAGAGCCGTCATTGAGACGAGATCCCGAACAACAGAATTCTATTAGTGTGACATCATGACAGTAAAGACATTTCACGACATTATAAACGATAAATCATCCTGATCGAACAATTGATTTCAAAGACTGAGACTACGATTAATGACACTGATTCTTGAGCATGCTAATTTTAATTCTATGTGGACCGACCTCGGTCGTTCTTTTTCTTCATCTTTCAACCCATCTGTAAAATGTAGTGTAATAGTAGCATTTTTATGTATGTGGGTATTGAGGTCACGACCCTGTAGCTCGTGGACCCAATTTGCATGTAGGCACTTGTAATATAGTGCAGCTATTCTGAAAATTAATCTTATTCATCTTTTGATTTAAATTGCGGGTCGCAATTTTATGGGCCCCCGAGTGTTTTATGTTGGGCTAGAACTGATTTCTAGACCCAAATACTAATTGTGACTGAAACGTGTAGGTACACAGCAAGTAAAAAGCACCAAGTATAGTTAAATATTAAAACCTACACCAAATAAACAATATTAACTAAAGGAGAAAGCAACAAAAACATAAACAAAAAAATTAAATAAAATTATACAGAAGCAAGAAGTGATGCAAAAATCTAACTCAAAAATAACCAAACAAACATAGAATTACCAAAAGCAAACTCGAATAACTTAAAAGACGATAAAAACAGTAAACATTCCAGAAAAACCCAGAACATTCTATAAAATGGCGATGACCATCACAAAAGTCATCTAGAACAACAAAAGTTAAGGAAAATAAATAAATTAGTATTAAAAATAAAAAATCTCAAAAAGAAATTCATAAAAACATCAGTTAAAATAAAAATTAAATTAAAAGTAAAATAGAATGTTCTGGAACCGTTCCAAATCCATCATGGACGTCAAATTAACAAAAAATAATTAAAAAATAAAAATAAAAAAATAAAAACAAAAATTATGGCACAAAAATCGCCATTAAAAATAGCAAAATCGTAAAATAGAAAATTCTGGAATAAAAAGAATTCGAGTTTGTTTTAATGCATCAATACATACACGTGTACAAAATAGGTATATATACTGACACGTTTCAGGCACAATTAATCATTTTTGTTTATGCCAATATTTTATTAGAAATTTTCCGAAAATTAATAGTAAGTAGATTTTTCTTTTGTTGTTCGATGTTATCATGATTAATGTAATTATTTTAATGTAGATTAATATCCATAAGATCAATTTTTTTTTTTATCTTTTATTAAAAATTTTTTTTTGTCTAAATACGACTGATCAGCGGCGTCTCAGTGCGTCTCTGTTCAGTCCTGCATTTGATATTAACATTTTTTGAAACATGCAGACATGCAATATTCTATATATATAAATTTTTTTTTGTTTGGTCATCGGAGGTCGGCCACTTCATGGTTCTACCATGGAGTTGTGTCGATAAAACCCCTCCGCTATGGCTCTATATGCTTTATTTATCGGTCGACAATGATGTTTCGACTCAACATTACAGTAGGGCTTGTCGTAGCGGTCACAGTGGGGCCGTGTAAGCAAGCATTCTTCCCGAGTACAAGCAAACATATTTAATTTCAACATTAAAAATCGTAGACAATAGGGTACACTAAGGTCGTAATTGAGTAGAACTCAGACCCAAATTGAACATATGTAGTCGGTTGAAAACTCCATTATGCCTACTTACAATATAAGGTATTCGTAATATGAGAAAGATAATCAATTTCAAATGGAGATGTCTGTAAATAAAAATTTAAGAAAATAACAATAAAACGTTTTATTTTAATCAACGTTATTTCTTTATACAATATAATTTAAATTTTATTTTGAAAACCATTAGTTTAATATTTTATAAGCAAATCAAAAATGAAATATGCAGTTAAATTCCTTTTTCAGCTTCGTCTGGCATTTTAAAAATAAATATTTGCATTATGTTATTTATTTAACAATAACCTATTTAATTTAACACTTTCACAAAAATCTTCAATGCTTTTAGTTTCTTTATCTTCATTATATAAATCGTTAGATAAATATAGTATTATATTTTTATCACATTCATGAGTATTCTCCCGGTCATATCTACCAAGATAAACAGTTGATTTTTATTCATATTGCGTCTTTCTGAATTTGATAATTTCTCATCATTATTCAAGCGTAGACTTTTATTTCGCAATGTTCATTTTCCATTATTTTAATATTTATCTAGAATTTTATTGAATAAAATAGAATCCCTTCTCAAATTTTAAATGCATCCCGACATGAATATTTTCGCCTATGAAACTAGAGGTGATGACGTGGAAATTAACAAGTTCAACTATCGATCATACACCCCAGTTAGGAAAAAGTCCATTGAAGAGTCATGTTCACGCAACGGCACACAATTGGATAAGGAATAGCACTGATGTGTGGGTAGAAATAACCAATTCACTCGCAGGATGCACACACCCGTTCTTATAAACAATTAGATTGTTTTAATTCAATCACATTCAACGCCCTCAAGTGTCATTATTTAATGTTGTGGGTTGATTCACGTTTAGTGGAGATATGCTTCAAACAATGATTCATACTTCCGGACAAAAATAAAACCTAGTGGTAGAATCTAATCTCGAAAGAACATGTTGGAATTTATTTTTATTGACGCTTAAGTTTGTCATCAGCGTTTATTTGCTTTATGATAGTTTAAAATATAAGTTAACGAAAAATATGCCGGTCAAAAATACAACAAATTTTAGTATGCATTATTTTTAAATTAGAAACTTTATGTTGGATATTTGAAATAAAGGGGAATTTATCATTATCCATCCAATAGGAAATAAATCAGAGTGAATGCTATGACCGAATGAAAGATTAACCGATTAATTTGACTAGTTGTTTCGTTCAAACTCAAAATTGTGTCCAAGTCTATTTTATGATATTTGATAAACGAGGAAGCTCATTAGTACTTATCGATATATAATTAATTACAACCTAATGAAGTTAATGGAGATTTCTAATTAAAATCTTAGCTTGGGAATGCATACCTTAAGAATTAACCAAAATCCACGAAAACGTCAATATTTTATAATTATTTACTAGGAAATATAACCTTATGCCTATTTAAAATATAATGTGTGAAAATATTGGGATATAATTTTGGGTTATATTATATTTTATTAACGTTGATGTAGAAATATGGCTTTGCATGCCCGTTGAAACTATAGAGTACATTATGTAAGAGCACCAATTGATAAAGTGTAACTTTAATAGAATTACGGGATCTAGTTTTAAAATATAAGGTAGAAAATATAATAGTATTTTATACATCATTTACATATTTAGCTAGTTAAATTAGAAATTAGGGTCTTCATATAAGATATAATTTTTGAGTGTTGAAAGGTATAATGCCAACTTCTATTCCCCCATCGACAATTTATGCGTACCTATAGGTAACTGATTAAAAACTATAATTCGACTGAATACTTACAGCATAATGTTAGCTTGATAGGGTAACTGAATTCATAATCTCGAGATATTTAGGTTATATTTTCTGAAATTTCCGAGGTATAAACTCTGAGTCTATGTTTGATGCTTGTGCTTTAGAAACGTATAACCCAGACACCTGATTTTATTTAACTCTCGATTAGAATAAGGATCAAACATTTCCGATGATATTCTAAGTTTTGTTTGCTCTATAAGTCCTCTAAAGACCTCCGAACTATAAATCTTAATCTTGTCCAGTTTTTAGAATAACACCATACAAATACCATACAAATACTTTGACGTGAGTTAAACGGGTATTAACGTTTACATTCCAGGCATGGCACCACCAAACGATAACCTCAGCAGCGAAGAGGACGAACAATGGACAATCACCCGCCTTCGCACGCGGTACATCTGGCACCATATTCATCGATGGTGTCAGGGGCGGGACTTAGACTGTTCCAATCGGATTATCCGGACCGGCCCAGAGCCCGATGCCCAGGCATGGGTGAAGGTGGAACCGGACAATGACTTGTTGCAGGAGGCCCGCGATCGGGCATCGATCGAGTTGGAAGCGGCCCAGATGCGGCTGAGGAGGATAGAACTCCAGATCAGAGCCGAAGCAGAAGGGAAAACCCTAGAGGAGCTGGAGGGGGCAGTTGCCCCTCCACGAAAACGAGGAAGGCCCCGCAAGAACCCAGTCTAGCTCACCGGGGGTGACAATGCGGAGTGATATAATTAGTGATATTATGTTGTGTCGGATTTTTTTTTTTTTTTGTTCTTGTAGTAATTAAGACAATTTGTAAAATTTGTTTTATTATTAAAACATTTATGTGATTGTTCAGCGTGCACATTTGTCGTACTATAGATCATCTTTTGGACATTGCATATAAGTCATATTGCGTATGGGGTACCCCCAGGGACAGGATGACCCTCCCTATCCTCCATCTGTTAATTCTAGATAGTTAATTGTATCGCTTTTATGCATATGGAGACCAGTTGTGGAGCGTCATTATTTTTCTCTTTCCATTTAGTGTACAAATTCCTCGAAAACCTACGAAGGGACCGTGAACAGGCCCAACACCAAGCCGAAGAACTTCGAAGTCGGGTCGAGAAACTCAAGATCAAGTGCCGAGAACTCGAAAGTACGTGGTTCAGTCCGGCCGACATGAAAAAACAAACTACGCGCATCTCACAACTCCCGACCCAGGCGGAGCAAGATCAACTCGAGATCCGAGCGCTGAAGCTACAAGTGCGCTCGCTCGAGAGTAAATTGAACGAAAGATTTGTTTAGGATACCCTTTGCGAGCAGATTCGTCCACTTTCCGTGGAGTTGGCCCAGATATACCCACCAGCCCAGACAAGCAAGCCGAAACGCAAACGGCTAGGGCGGAACACCCGGGACAAATTGAAGCGGGCCTGGCTAGCCGAACAGGAGAAATTGAAAGAAATGGAAGCCAATCCACAATCCTGAGAGATGTCCAAGAGTGCGTAAACAAACCTTGTCATTTAGTAGCGATTAAATAAATGATCCGTTATCTAATGAGCATGAGATTGAACTTTGCTGTTGTCTAAAATGAGATGATTGGTAAAAGGCGTTTGGGAAAACAATCTCGATGAGGGACCGAAACAAATCGGACACGTGCCTTCTATCGGCGTCCGTGAACCCATAGAGTGCTCGACAACTATAGTGCTTGACGCGCTCACTTTTTGCGAGTACTCAACCCCTTGGTACAGTACCAACGTTGATTGCTCAACGGGTACCAAGAGGAAAACCATGTTGTGTGTTGGGTTACGCTGGTAACAGCATAAACGCGTAATTAGTCCACCATCAGTAACCCACCATACAAATTTGGGGGCTCAGCCGGGATTTGAAAATTTAATTGGTGAAAGAACCCGAGAATAGATATAACGGAGAGAGTAAAAGCTGATATAAAGAAATATGCATTCAGGAACGAGCAAATTGTTTTCCCAAACACCGAAACTTAGTGCATGGATATGTGAATATGGTAAAATGTATGTGGAAGGTTTAAATGAATGATGGAAGTTTTAAAGTGTGTTAGAATATGAATGTATTGAAAGTGAGCATGAGAGTACTGTACGAATAGCGTAGTAATAGAATGAAATGATAATAAACGAAAATTAAAACTAAAACAAAATATAGGAAAAATTGTAAATATTAACGATTAGTAAAATGTAGATATAAAGAAATAATAAAAATTTAAAAAATAGGGAAAAGGGGGGATAGCACGCTAATAAAGATAGAACAAATGAACAATGTAATTAAACTTAATCGAAAATGTGTAAAATAGGGCGATAACGAATGGGATATGGGTTATATATAATGAAACGACTAAATCACAAAATCATGAGAGAAATTTGCGCGGGATAGAACAGTAAACAAAGGGAGACGGGGTTGTTAAGAGGGATAAGTAGAATATAAAGGTTTATTGAAGCACTAATAAAATAAGTTATTCTGGATATTAAGGAGAAAACGATAAAGGGAGAAAATGACGCGGAATATTAATAAAAAGAGAACTTTAATTAATAAATCTTAATTAGATGGAATCAACCGGCTACATTACAAAGAGACTCGAAAAATTCGTAGATTTAACACACAATTCGTTACAACGGCTAAATCGCAAAGCGGACCAGTTGATGAAAATCCAAGATGAGATGAGCTTGAACCCAAGACCGCAAGCTGAGGAAATATGTGTAATGATGAAAATAGCAACACCTAATGCAGAATTGACCACTAAAAGAGTTTATCAACTTCAAAATTTACGATTAGATAATGCCAAATTTAACATCAAATGGCAGGAGATAATGATGAAAATGGAAACGATCGAGGAAGAAGATTTTAGAAAATGCTTCATATGCAGAACCAATGAAATACGAGTAATGACGATTCCATGTGGTCATTTATGCTACTGCGAGAATTGCGCAGAGAAAATTAAACGATGCAACGTATGCGATACGAATGTTAGAGAGAAAATTGTAATATACCTCCCATAAGGAGATGTTGTCAAATAAATTTCTTGTGAATGAATATGAAGTGATAAAATTAGTAAATTATATTAAAAATCCATTATAGCAACCGAAAGGTATAAAACATACGATGAACATAGACATATAAAGGACACAAAATACGTTAAATAAATAGACAAGCAACACAGCAATTAGAACTAAAATCAAAATTGAATGCAGGACTGATCATAGTCGTATGAATGAGCTGATCGCTAAGATCAGTACGATTTTTATTTCCAATTTTCTTTTCTTCCTGTTTTGTTATTTTGGCATAAAGAGATACGATAATGAGGGGATGACAAGTGAATCGTCCTTACGACACTTGCCCGGATGGGGAAATCCTGATCACCCTGATGAGAGAATGTAGTAGGATCCATCGCAAATGTTGGGGAGTTTCTGTCCAGTGACTGATCACCACTTGTGGGAAACGAACCAACGCGATTATTATATTTTTTGTCTGGGAGACTGGGACTAACTAAAAGGGTGAATAAAAATAGAAAAATAAAAATAAAAATTGAAAAACGCGCGCTAAATGTCAAAAATTTAATCCGAGAGCAGCTGCGGATTTGAAGAAACCGTTTTTGGACTTCAAATCGAATGAGTAGTAATGATTTTCCCTAGCGAGTGATGAGGCACCCGAGTACAGCGGCTAACCACCGGACTGTAGTGTCCAGGAGATTATCAGCCAAGGGACTGATGATGCTGGATCACCCAATACAAAAACCCGGATACCACACCGAGTATTGGGCGCATTTTTTAGTTGCTAGCGGGACTTGATACAAAACCCGGAAGGGTAGCGAGCGAGAGAGACCCAGTTACCTACACCGAGTATTAAGGAGCCCAGTGAAACGGTTGTGAGATGCGAGTCAACCGGTAAAGGACTCGTACTCAATAGGCAACCAAGATTGGACCAGTTGTGAGGCAGAGGACCGAAAGTCAACTGCATATCCAATTTCCTTTTATCTTCACTAGTCGGGAGATCTGGTTCATCACTTTTGAGAATCACGATCAAGGCGATTAGGCATTTCCGTGTTTTTTAAATCCTGATAGATAGGATGTTTTTTCTTCGTGATTATTGCTAGCAGGGGTCGGTACAAAACCCGGATGCCCACACCGAGTACCGATAGGCCCAGTGAAACGGCGATGAGATTAGAGTTACCGGTATTAGACTCTTTTCAATAAGCGGCCAAGAATTGAGCCAGTTGTGAGGCCTCAGCGGATTAGGAATTTGAGTAGGAGGAACCTTGAATTTTTAATTAGCCCGAAAGTCAACTGTCAACTCAATTTAATCGCGGTAGGGACGATAGTAGGTGTAAAAACCGAAGGCGTCTGGGGGTTGAAGAAACCTCATTTAGGGCATTTGAAACCGGTCAGGGACCGAAGACCGCGAATACGGCGTAATGGTGTAAAAGCCCAGGCGTCTAGGAGTCGTAAAAGACTTCAATTTTGATTAAACCGGCCGGAAGCCGATGCCGACGCGGAGGTCTAACAAACCAAAGCGTTGATGGGTAATAATAGATTATATGGCGTAATGGTGTAAAAGCCCAGGCGTCTAGGAGTCGTAAAAGACTTCATGAGATTAAAATGAGTCGATTAAACCGGCCAGGGAGCCGATGGTAATTGAGCGAAATGATTTAAATGAAATAAGTGAATCGAGTAAACCGGCCAGAGAGCCGATGGTAAATAAAGATAGATGTAGAGGTCGCGCGAACCAAAGCATCGATGATTAAATATGAAGTTGATTAAATCGAAATAGATTAAGAGCGACAAATATGTAATGAGTAAAGGAGAATTATGATAAAGCGCCGGCGCAAGCGAAAATGAAACCAGTTTTTGGATGGGGAAAAGCGAACGAATAGATAGTAGTTGAATTATTGAATTTTAATGACATGTTTCTCTTGATATTTATATAATTGATATTATATTTAGTTGATGATTATAAAAGGGATAGATAATTGATACGACTATATAGATAATTGATACGAGTTATAGATAATTTAAAATCAACTTAAAATCAAAACGGGATGAATAACGAGAAGTGTAGGAAAGCTAGAAAATTAGGAGCAAAGGAACGGTAAAATAAAGGGAAATGGAAAGTAAATGAAGGGTTAATAAAGAGAATTTATGATATGTACTAGAAGTGTTAATTATTTTAGAATAAAGAAAACAATTCAGAAAGAAATCAAAGAAATCAAGAAAGCAATAGAAATCAAGAAATCAATCAAAAGCGAGAAATCAAAGGAATCAATAAAACCAAATTCACAGGAATTAGAGAATCGTAAAGATTAAAGCGAGACAATAATTAAAAACATCAAGCTCGATCAACGAAGTAGAAAATTTATCAAAGGCTATTAAAAGGAGGAAAAATTGATAATATAGCTAACCGAACCAGACGAAAAAGTAAAGGAAACCTTAGTTTATTGGAAAAGGAAGAGATACAAAGAGCCAAGAAAAACAGAAAACTACACAAGAAACCAGCATCAGTAGAAACAGTATTTGAATCAGATAGCTTAACCAACGAATTTGAGAACAGCGACGATCCTAAACGAACCGAATTAGATCCAATAAGCGACGTCGAATCAACTGACGAAGAGGAAAATATATCCGAGACAACAGAGATAACCGTACTGTGCCAAGAGATAATGTCGGACGGAAACCTAAATGAACCAGGGGTATTTAGAGATAAATTTCGAGGAGAGCCATTCGATGGAAATATAAACCAGTTGGAAACGTTTATAAAAGAATTCGAAGTATATATTACGATATGCCGCTGGCCAGATCTGACCGTACGAGAACGAATACCCCTATATCTAAAAGGAAGCGCCCAAGATGTATATTTGGAGACGAAATGCGATGCAACAAAATTGAGAACGTGGAAAGAGATCAAAGAGTTTCTAATAAAAACATTCGGTACCGAAAAGGAAGGAAATCGGAAAATGTTAGACTTTCTACATCGAAAGCAGAAATATAGTGAATCCAATGCACTGTACGCATGTGAATTGAGACGACTAGCAAGAGAAGCCTTCGATTCAAATCAACCAGTTCCGGAAGACAAGATAATAGCCGTATTCATAGATGGTATGAAACGGGAGGATATACGAGCAACCTTGGGATGCCGAGCACCAGAGACGCTGGAAGAAGCACTAAAAATAGCTAACAAATGTGAAACTTACCTAACACCAATACAAGTAGCAGCAATGACAGCAGCCCCAGCAGCTCCAGCGACAACAGCAACAACCACAAACAACCAAGTCAATAATGCAAATCCAGTAATGAATCAATTCATCCCAGGATCGCAACAGTTGTTCAAAACTCCACAAACAAGAAACCAAAACATTGGAGGTAATATTCAAAATTTTACTAATAATTTCAGGAACAACGACATTAACAATCGAACGTGCAACATATGCCAACGACCAGGGCATTGGAGCAATGAATGTTATAGAGCAAGGATGTGTCAAAAGTGTGGGAGAAGAGGCCACACGGAAAATGTCTGCAGAGGACCCATGATGTCTATGGGCAGAGGAGGAAGCAGAACCTGCTACAATTGTCAATCAAGCCTGGACACATGGCAAGAGAATGTCACGATGAGAGCCAAACCAAATCAACCAGGATCAAACAATCCAAGTCAGAACACACAAATTAACCTCATGCAGGAAATCGAACAATTAAAAGATATGATCCAGCGAATACCGACTAATAATCAACAACAACGAATCAACATGATGCAGAGCACCGAGGAAATCCGGAACCAACCAAGTAAGCAACAACAAGATCAACAACGAATCGAATGGCAAAGATTGCAAAACGAGGAAGCCAGAGAAATTCAAGAGAGATGGAAACAACGGGAAACGAATCCCGGAAGAATAAATATGATGAGATTAACAAATAAAGAGGAACCGCGCACTGCGGAGCAGTGTGTTAACAACGAAGGGAGTGATCCGATAAGAAACGAGGAGATAAAAACGACAAAAGAAAATGAGATTGATCCACAGACAGAATTGAGCAGTGAAGAGAAAATACAATTGATTAAAGAATTTACCAAAGAGGAGAAAGAAAGGAGACAAAAGGGAGATGAGAGCAAAGACGAACCAAAAAGCAATGAGATAGTTACAAAAAATCGAATTCAGAGGGTACTACTACAAAAAATTGAAGACAGAATCAAAAACGAAAACCCTACATTAAATGAGGAGCAAATAAAGGAAAAAGTGAAAGAACATTGGTTCAGGAAAAATGAGTGGTTTGAAAAGAAAGAACCACATACCAAAGCTAAAATAAACATGCTGAGACAAATGCGGAGTGATCAGACGGATCAGGAAGATGAGAAAAGTGAGGTGAGTAGCCTGGGAGGCGAATTATTCCAGTCAAGTGAGGAAAATAACGAACCGAAAACACCTCCAAACAGTGAAACACCTCAAAGTAGTGAGGAGAGTGAAAATGATGACATGAAATCAATGATAGAAAAAGATGAAGAAGAGATATTCGAGGAAATTCTCGACACAGTAACAGAAATAGAGCGAAATGAGAGCTACATCAACGAGTTAACATACAGAAAATGCTTAAAACTTATAACTCAAGTATACCAGTGTGAAGGAGGTATAATAACGGCCGCATGGAAAGATTTAGCAACAAAATATAAAGAGAAACTAAAGGAAGCAGGCCCAGATCAATATCAAGTAAGTATTCAACACCCCGAGATTCAGATACAGACTATTGAATTAAAAGGAACAAATACCGATGAACTGTACAACTGGGTACAGGAAAAAATGGGAACGAGTCATAAAAATAAACAATTATATGTCGATGGTTACAAAGTTAAAATGGGCATACATTTGGTGGATGCGATGATATGGCCAAACGAAACCAACATCTTAACCTTAGATGAAACCGGAGATGAAGAATCGGTAGCGGAAATGTTCAAGAAAATCCAACAAGTGTTTAACAATGAAGTGGAACCAGAATTGGAAAAGATCGAACGGAAAATAATGAAAGAAAACCAAATAATCCTAATCAAACAAGCTATCGATCAGGCAAGGAAATATATTAATAGACTAAGAGAAAGATGGCCACAACTAATGAAACAATTTGTCAAAGACGTACGAGACACGGAAATTATGAGGTTCGAAGATAAACGAGCGACAGAATTGATATCCAAATACGGAGAATACGAGAGAACCAAATGCGAACAAGAAACGATAAAAATAAAGGTGAAGCTGCCAAATGAAGAGAAACAAATAATAGAAGTTAATCCCGATTGCCAAGTGGACGAATTGGTGCAAATCATAGATCAAGAAATCATCCAAAAAGCTCGAGAAAATAGTGAGGATGGAATGATCGAAGATGTGATAATAATGTACAACCGGCACATGCTAGAAAGAGGAGACCGAACTGTAATTTACGAACTAGGAATCTGGGAAGATGGAGCCGTCATCAATATAATCGCGATGGATGAACCATCGGGTGGACACAAAAACGCCACCAAAACCGATCAACAAATCAAGAGATTCCAATGGGGAATGAGAGCCAAGATGGATCGAATAATAGATATTTATAACCATTGGCTAAAGGATGACAAACTAAAACTAACACCATTCAATGACGAAGATTGCAAACTGATACCGTGGAAGAAGGTGTGGATCGAAAGTGAAGCTCGATGGGATTGGGAGCAGCAAAAGTTGGAACCAAATTGGATAGATAATATACCAGAAGAGATTGCGGCAGTATGGGTAAGAGAGAAACCGATCAATACTTACCAGGATATATTACCACAAGAATTCCAAAATGAATTACAACCAGGAGAAGATGAGGAGATACGAGAACCGGTAAGGTTAGCACCATTCACGTGGAAAATNAAGATCGAACGGAAAATAATGAAAGAAAACCAAATAATCCTAATCAAACAAGCTATCGATCAGGCAAGGAAATATATTAATAGACTAAGAGAAAGATGGCCACAACTAATGAAACAATTTGTCAAAGACGTACGAGACACGGAAATTATGAGGTTCGAAGATAAACGAGCGACAGAATTGATATCCAAATACGGAGAATACGAGAGAACCAAATGCGAACAAGAAACGATAAAAATAAAGGTGAAGCTGCCAAATGAAGAGAAACAAATAATAGAAGTTAATCCCGATTGCCAAGTGGACGAATTGGTGCAAATCATAGATCAAGAAATCATCCAAAAAGCTCGAGAAAATAGTGAGGATGGAATGATCGAAGATGTGATAATAATGTACAACCGGCACATGCTAGAAAGAGGAGACCGAACTGTAATTTACGAACTAGGAATCTGGGAAGATGGAGCCGTCATCAATATAATCGCGATGGATGAACCATCGGGTGGACACAAAAACGCCACCAAAACCGATCAACAAATCAAGAGATTCCAATGGGGAATGAGAGCCAAGATGGATCGAATAATAGATATTTATAACCATTGGCTAAAGGATGACAAACTAAAACTAACACCATTCAATGACGAAGATTGCAAACTGATACCGTGGAAGAAGGTGTGGATCGAAAGTGAAGCTCGATGGGATTGGGAGCAGCAAAAGTTGGAACCAAATTGGATAGATAATATACCAGAAGAGATTGCGGCAGTATGGGTAAGAGAGAAACCGATCAATACTTACCAGGATATATTACCACAAGAATTCCAAAATGAATTACAACCAGGAGAAGATGAGGAGATACGAGAACCGGTAAGGTTAGCACCATTCACGTGGAAAATTGAGAATTGGATGGAAAAGATAAAATCAGCAAAGGAGGAGAAAACCACACGATTAGTAAGTCCACCGTTTTACTCAGGATTAGGTGAATACAAGATGAAATTGCGAATATACCCGAACGGAGACGGGGTAGGAAAAGGAAGTTACGTGTCAGCATTCTTCATCATCTGCAAAGGGAATTATGACGACAAGGTACCATGGCCGTTTAGCAGAAAAGTAACGATAGCGATCGAACCATTGAAAGATAGCCTTAACGTACATAAAGAAATAATGAAACCAGATCCAAGGAGCACCTGCTATCAACGACCAACGACATTAGAAAATATCGCTTCTGGGACGTCTAAATTAATACGTCTAAATCACATTGAGAATGAGCAGTCAATATTTGTGAAAGACAATGCTATCCAGATCAGAGTAGAAGTTGAAACAGAACAAGAAATGAACCAACGACTGAACATACCAGAAAATCAACCGAGAATCTGTATGATGAGGAGAAGAGTGCCTGATTCAGGACATCTACCAATAGACGCAGATGCAGATGAGGAGGAAGCAGCAACATTGTTGGAAGCACAAAAATGTAAGGAGTTGATGGAGATATTACAAAACGGGGCGAAAAATCGTCGACGAGCGGTAGTAGAACTAGCAAAATGGATAGCCGAATCATGCAAAAGGATTCAAAACCTACGAAAGATCGTTAAAGCGATTGAAGAATATCGACGGGTATACGTATGGTACCCTGAACAATTTGGTGAAATCATCCGGAAATGGAAACAACAAGAGTGGGCCGAAAACTCACCTGAGAAATATCAACTAAAAATATTCTTGCCAGATTTTGAACCAATGGAAAAGGAATTCTACACAACAGCCAAAGTCAGAGAAGTTAAAAAGAGAATACCTTATGAACTCCCATTCCACTTACAACATGAAGGACGATCATTAGACGACGATATTGAAATTGGTGTGACACCACTCCAAGGAGAAATTGTGAACAGATTAACTGTAAGTAAAATTGCAGGTAGAGAATTAAGGAGAAGAGAGATAAAGCAAAAATCATCCACCCAGCAACCAGGAAGTCTAGACACACCAGAAGTCCCAAATGCGGTTAGTGAGGTAACGATCGAAACAACGGGAGAAGACGAAATACTGGATGAACTACAAGAGATAGTAGAAGCAGGCGAGATTATGAGAGCATCGCAATCAGGAGATCTATTTATCGACGAAGGTGAACCGACAACTGATGATTTAGATGGATTTGTATGCGCGCAGAGACAACCAGTGGAAACGACGGAAGCCGAGACGGATTTAGATAATGTGGAAAGAGGTGCCAATAAAGATGTAACCACAACCGATGAATGGAGCAACTGGAGAGTAGATCCAGGAGCGACCACGTCAAAAGATACAACTTACAATCCGCCAAAACGGAAAGAAACCGGAACAGCTATGGATCGACGAACAAGAGGAAGACCAAAAACAGATAAAGCAGAGGTCGAACCAAAATCCAAAGTTCAGGCGCAAATGGAACAGGTAAAAACTAAAATGGATAAACTAAGTGCATTAGTAAAACAAGTCAAAGTGAAAACAAACGTCCGGGAACAAGGGACACGATGGATAAACGACTTATTAGCTAACATGTTAGCGTTAGCAAATCCAGATGTGAAAAGAGTAATGAGGAAGGATAATATTCCGACCGAAGCCAAACAATTATGGGCGGTATTGAAACCGATAATAATGAAAATCATGGATAATAAAATTCGATTAACGTTAAAAGATCCCGTGGAACTCAGATTAATTGTGGAACATCTATTAAGCAGATCAGAGGACCAAAATCGATATTTAGTGGGATTAGCATATTTAGTATATAACGTTATCGGTCAATATAAAAAACGAATGCCAAAATATAACGCAACTGGTTACGAATTCACAGTAACAGAAATAATCAAACGATCAATAGAACCATATATACTTGAACAAGGGGGATGGAGAAGCTTCATCGAATCAACTGGGAAGAAAGATCAAACGGAAATGATGCAAGCAAAGTTACGCGATTTGCTAACTGAATTCGAAGGGACAATCAATATGAACGACCCAAGAGCAAGCCGAAAAGGGAATGAATGCCATAATAACCACGATATTGATATGGATGATGTGTATCAAAGGAACGGAGTCATTTGCAGTGTATGACTGCGACAACATAAAAATCCATGAGAAATATTCATTAAAGGATACAGAAGACTGTAAAGCGGCAAATCCAAGAAAACTACAAACAGTTACTGGCATCAAGTCTCGTATAATGTATATCAAGAAGCAGATTTCATCAAAACCATGGTTCCAAGAGTGTACGGTAACCAGAAAGATATTCGCGCATCACTGCGGTTCATCCTCACCACTCAACAATCATAGAACCGGGATTGGAATCGACAGTAATATTACTATCAAGAGAGGAATGCGAGGAAGGGTTCCGATCGGGGAGAATCCACTTAAGACAAGGGATTGAAATTGCGGCAGAGCCAGGAAAATAAAAACGACTCGCGTATACACGGCGGGCAGAATAATCTAAAGGAGACTGGAATCATGTGAGACAGGAACATACACCCTGAACGGACAACTGGTTAGTGGAGTGGTCGTAATAGAAAGTTACGAAGCTAAATTGGAAAAGGTATCAAGGCTATTTTGACCCTGACACGCAAGCAATGAAGAAATACCCAAGCTGTCTCGCATCAGATCGATCATGTTCAACCGGAATGTCAACTCTGGTATACCACGCAGATCAGAAAGTATGTCGACTAATGTTACTCAAGACAGCAATATTCGAAGAAATCCAAGGGAAAGTGTACAGTGAACCAAAAGGAGAAGCAGAGAGACGAGCGATGGAAGAATTGAGAGCAAGGAAAGGATTCAGAGAAGACGTAATAACATCGAAATTGGAATCGGAAGTAACACCCACAGCGATAATCTCCAAAGACGATGGAATAGGAATGAGGTTCATAAAGAACAAAATGGTGAGTAAATGCGATGAGATGGTGATCAGCACCAATTACAAAGGAATCTACTTATCGAGGAGAACCCTAGCAAATGCGGTCGGAAGACTAAGCGAAAAGATGTCAAATTATATTTATATGCTAATAATAAGATGGATTTCTTATATCACAGAGGATTAACATCTACGGAAAAAGTCTATCATGATCTGCTAAGAAACGATTGCCTACTCAACAAAGAAATATTGAGAACAAAATTAGCGATGGCAATTACAAACCCAGATAACGCAATTCCGTTACTACCACTGCAAGAAGGATATTTCGGACGAATCGTGGGCGAGGTAATGTACACCTACCAATGCAAAAGGATAATGGCAAGACTGCCGGAAAACCCTACAATACCAAGGGACAAGTGTGCAAATGAACTCGAAATTATCCACGAAGGTAAACCCAGGTTTGTGCAAGCAGTCACCAGGATAATGAACCCGGCAGGGTTTCAGCCAAATTTGTTTAATTGCAGTAATGCATACGGACCAATGTATGAAAAGGAAGATGGACAATGGGTTCAATTTCCAAGTAAAACAATCGTAGTGACACCCAAGAAATTCGGATTGACGGAACTAACAACAGAACTGGAGTTCAAGCCGATAGACGTATCCCAGAGTGGATTATATACACCAAAAGATCTCGAATCAGCAAGAGCCCACATGTTATTCCCAGCGCAAAGACAAGCAATCTTATCAAATATAGTGACTATTTCTGGAGGAAATAATTATGGGGAGAGCCCGAACTACGAGCTATTATTATCACCAAGTCACTATCAACAAGCAACAGCAAACATGATGAAGGCTATGTGGGGTCGATTTTTGGTATTTGGCCAAATGATGGCAGGGATACTCGGAATTATTCTGATAATACAAATAGTCAGAGTAATACTAACCCAGATGCTAGCATGTTTTGACATCTATAAGCGCGAGAGAAAAGTAAATTGGAAACTTGCAATTGGATTCTTACCGTTCTTAGCGAAAACAATGGTGCTGCATGGACACTCAAAGGATATCCATCGAATAAAGAGATTGTTGAAAATATTAACGCAAATGAAAGGGACAGACGAAGAAGTCGGACGTAAGTTCAAAGTGATAATGAGATTAGAAGCAGAAAGAACTCAAGAGAAAGCAAAAAGAACCGGGAAGTGGAAAAAGTGGATGAACCTCAGACGAGACGATGATAGTGACAACGACAATGATGATTTCGACGACGATGATAATAACCAAGGAGGAGCAATGTTGATAAATAAAAATACAGCCACTTGGGAAAACGAAAAAATGAAACCATGGGGATCACCGTATTTACAGGCCCCATATTTACAAGCACCAACTAATGGACCAATGCGACGACCAGGAACAATGAGAGAACGGATAAGAATGGGAACCGGAAGATTACCCATACCGAACATTTATCCAACAGCTTATGAACCAAATTGGGCAGCAATGGATCCAACGATGATCAAACAGGCTAAAAGTGTAGAACAAGAAGTGGAGACACGAACGATTGCGGTATTGCAGACACCAGCCGGACCATCATTAACCATCACGGTCGAAGTAAACGGAATAGAAATGGATGCAATGATCGATACCGGAGCAAATATTTCGGCAATAAATATGAATATGCTACCAGGCAGACTATGGCCATGCATTGAAGAGACAACCATGGATGTAATAACATGCAGCAAACAATCCATAGCGGTAGTAGGAAGAGTATGGTCAACGATTGAATATAAAGGGGTTAAAGTTACAACGTACCTCGCAGTCATCAGACAGCTAAGCGTATCATGTATAATTGGAACAGATGTAATGCCGGAATTGTTGAAAGAAATTGTGATTGATTTGAGTTCCATGAAATTAAAAGATAAAACTGGACAAATATGCACAATGAGAACGGAAGTAAGATGTTCCGAAAAAATGATAATACCAGCACGCACCCAGACAATATGTTATGTCAAGGTTGACAATGAAGCCAAAGGAGATATGATATTCGAACCAAGTCAAAAATTTGAGAAGAGAAGAGAGCTACCATTGGCAAGAGAGATCGTCAGTATAAATGAGGATAATGAGATACCCATCAACATCACCAATTTTGACGAGGAAGATAAAGTAATCTACGAAAACGAGAGACTTGGGAAACTCACACCAATGATGAACATCGAACTGCCAGAGATAAAAAGCGAAGGGGCAGACGAAAAAGAATTGTGGACCATCGATAGCGAGCTTCTAAATGAAGACGAAAAAGAACAACTCAGACAACTACTGATTGAGTTTAAAGATATTTTTGCGGCTTCAGATTTGGATTTGGGTACCAGCGATGTAACGCAACACATTATACCATTAACGGATGAGACACCCATAACTTTGAGACCATATCGATTAGCCGAAGCACAGAAAACGGTAGCAGAGGAGGAAGTACAAAAGATGTTAGATGCCGGAGTGATAGAACCTAGCTGTTCACCATGGCAATTCCAGTGGTAATGGTCAAAAAGAAAGATGGCACACAGAGATTTTGTATTGATTACCGGAGGTTGAATGCAGTAACAAAAAGGGATACATACCCACTGCCAGATATTAACGAAATGTTACAGATGTTACATGGAGCAGCATACTTTACATCTTTAGATCTAAAGAGCGGATACTGGCAAATTAAAGTTAAAGAGGAAGATAGAGAAAAGACAACCTTTACCATCGGAAAAGATTTATATCAGTTTAAAAAGATGCCATTCGGATTAACAAATGCACCTGCTTCGTTTCAAAGATGTATGAACTTTGTGACACACGGGATCAAACAATGTATGGTGTATATTGATGATCTGTTAATATATTCAGGTACTTTCGAGCAACACTTAATCGATATCAGAAACGTATTCATAAGACTGAAACAATGGAAGCTGAAATTGAAACCGTCAAAATGCGATTGGGCAAAGGAGAGAGTCACGTTTTTAGGACATATTGTGTCGGCAAAAGGAAAGGAACCAGATCCGAGAAACGTTGAAAAGATAAAAAATTGTCCAATACCAAAGACCGTGACTCAGGTACAAGAATTTCTAGGATTATGCGGATACTACCGCAAGTTCATCAAAAATTATGCAACTATAGCAAAACCAATTCAGGAACTAACGAAAAAAGACACCCCATTTCTGTGGGAAAGAGAACAGCAAATAGCATTCTAATCATTAAGAGATAAACTAATAGCCTCACCTATTCTAATACACCCAGATTTTAAAAAGCCTTTTCTACTAGCAACCGATGCAAGTGGATATGCCTCAGGAGCTGTGCTAGGACAATGGGATGAGGAGAAACGAGAAAGAGTCATCGGATATTATAGCAAGACGTTCAAAAAGCATGAAAAGAATTACTCAGTCACAGAAAGAGAAGCTTTAGCAATAATTCAGGCGATAAAACATTTCAAATATTTATTGTGGGGACACGAGATAATTATTACTACAGATCATCAACCTCTAGTTTGGTTGGGCCAACATAAAGAGGCATCTAGTCGATTAATGAGATGGGCAATGCAATTACAAGAATATTCCCCATACATCAAATTCAAGTCAGGAAAAGCAAACGCAAATGCAGACTGCATGTCGAGATTTGTATTTGAGGAACTCATGGATCATGACGTCAGACGAATATGCCTGATAATCGCGGAAGATATCGATTTTACCAATCTAAAGAACGAACAAAAGGAAGACAGCGAATTGAAACTAATAATTGAATTCCTGGATAAAAACGATATGAAAATATTCAACAACGATGATCGATTAAAAGAACACATGGAGAAAAATCGTCACAGATATACGATCGAGAAAGGATGGCTATTGGTAATGGATGGCGACAAACGGTTGATGTGCTTACCGGAAAGTAGACGGAAAGAAATAATGATTCAATACCATGACGGTAAATTGGGCGGACACATGTCAGTCAAGAAAACAGAAGCAAGGCTTAAACAAAAATATTATTGGCCGAATATGAGCGATGACGTGAAGGAATGGATAAAGAACTGTTTGATATGCGCAACTAGGAAAACAACAGGCAGTAAATTAAAACCGCCCCTGAAACCAATGCCGATACCGCCAGAACCAATGACAATGATTGCAATGGATGTAGTTGGACCACTACCAGAAACCAACAGCGGAAATGTGTATATATTGGTGATAACTGATTATCTAACAAAGTTCCCCGAAGCATTTGCGATGCCGGACCAAAAAGCACGAACGGTTGCAAGGATATTGGTGGAAGAGATCTGCTGCAGATATGGAACACCAAAACAAATCTTAACTGACCAAGGAACTAATTTCATGAGCGAGATAATAAATGAAGTGACAAATTATTTCAGAATTGCCAAATTGAGAACCTCGCCGTACCACCCGCAAACGAATGGTCAGACAGAAAGATTTAATGGCATACTAATAGACATGATGTCAAATTATGTAAGTAAACATCAAAAGGACTGGGATGAATATATTAAGTTGTGTCTAATGGCGTACCGAATGTCAATACACTCAGCAACGAAAATGAGTCCGTTTAAACTCATGTACGGAAGAGAATGCAACATGCCGATGGATCTCGAATACCAACCACCAATCTCGCAATATATGGAGATAGATGATTATGTGACAAAGTTCAAAGAGAGAATGCAGGAAATATGGAAAACCGCAGGAATGAACATCAGATTCAATCAAGAAAGTTATAAGGAATTGCATGATAAAAAGAAGAACGTACAAAACCATCAATTTAAAGTCGGAGATTGGGTTATTATAGAAACACCCGAATTAATCCCAGGAACAGCAAAGAAATTACAACGTAATGGCAGAGGGCCATATGAAATCATCTATGTAAACGAGAACAACGCTCGAGTAAAATTGGTAAACAATCCACTAATTAGACCCATATACGTGAATACATGTCGATGTAAAGCAGTAGCTAAAACTGCCACTAAAGATCCAGAAACAAGGAAGATAATCACGAGATCACAAACAAATGCCACAACAGAACCAGAAGTAAGCGGTAGATTAACTAGATCACAGACAAGACGGATATTCATGTTGAGGAGAGAAACAAGCAGCAGCGCCAATAAAGGAACCGAAGCAGAAAGCGAAGCTGACGCAATGGCAAGGAGTCAAGTGACATGGAATATGACAGTAAAAATAGCACGGGAAATTGTACCAGAATGGGCCAATATAACCAATAAATACCAGGTATTAGGCAAACTAATGATAGTAGCAGAAAGATATGCAAAAGGACGAAGAAATGCTGAAGGAGTACAAGTACCGGCTCAAATGTATGAACTAGTCCGGAGATTACCAATCATGTTCCTAACAAGTGATTTGAGTGATAACTGGCCAATCCATCATGCAGTCAAAGCAGGACAGGAAAAACGAGCATTAGAGATCATACGAATAATGGAAAACTGTAAACAATCGACAAACGTTAAAAACAGTAAAGGGAAAACTCCACTGATGAAAGCCATAACAATAGGCGCGTCAAGAGAAGTACTCAGAGAATTATTGAGAACGGGATCCACGTTGAAAGAAAAAGATAACAAACAACGAACCATATTACGTTACGCCGTCAGGTCAAAAAGACCTAGCATACTAAGCTTTATCATGGGAAACGCAACAACCGAAGAAGCCGAGGTGTTGGGACAGAGCATTGAACCAATTCTGGAAGCCATCAGAGGAAACTTAGACAGAACCGCAGCAATGTTAATCAAATGGAAACAAAACGAATTAAAAGCGGAAGTAATTGATATAAATCAATTCCAGAACAACGAAAATATTGTACTAAGAAGCGCCATATACTCAAGACCACCAATGCCAAAAACCATTAAAGCAATATTACAAAGAAATAGAGCAGAATTGACAGGTAATTGGTGGAAATGCACAAAAGCACATTCGATGAAAAAGCAACTAGAAATACTAGTGTGGGAATGGCACCGGAAACAACGGAAATATCAAGGAATCAAAGAAGAACGAGAAAGTATCCACAACGACAAGAAAGAGATAATTAAAAAATACGAGGAGATGATCAAAGCAGCAAATGTCGAGGACGACATTTTCGGGAAAACCCCGGGTGAGAGGAATGACGATGATGACGACGACGAAAGGATGGGGGATAACAACCCAGAGGAAAACGACAGAGAACAGAATCCGGAGGGCGGAGAAACAACGGATGATGATGAGGAGTTGGAAGAAGACGAATATGACCAATGTCGAGGCGAAGATCAAGGATTCGACAAAACAGAGAACAAAAAACGAAAGTCCCCACTACATAGCATAGCGTTTCGAAATCAAATCCAGCCAATCCTACTACAAAGAATATTTATAATATTAACATCTATCTGTTTAACAGAAACAAAAAATATGAGAATCGTAAGAGAAGCTTCCCAAGAAGGCGAAGTATTTATGATAAAAGTCAGTGATTACGACGGAAACGCCGTCGGAATATGTGTGCAACTAATGGAAGGAACAGGAGTAAGTTGTGATTTCAGATCGATAACAAAAGGAAAGATTTTTAGCAGCCAAAAAAGAGATCCCAGGCTATGTGGAGATTATGACATCTGTAGAGACATATCAACAGAGGAAATGGAACTAGAAAGAGCCAACGAAACCGGAGTACATTTTCAACTCAACATTTTGGAAGAAGGTATCGAAATAGAAGATAAAGGGAGTCGATCAATTACACATGTATGCATCAGAGAAGACAGAGACATATGCATAATAACTGATATGACACAAGACCACAAATTCTTCTGGGGAGAGGTCAAACCAAATACCTCTACTGTGGTATGCGCAGGGACACAAGGGATAGTAGTATGTAAAGGAACAAGAACCGCACCAAGAAAAGACAAACCAAAGAGTATGGCAATGAAACAAGGTCCATTGATGGAGATAACAACCAAGAAGCCAAGTGAATCAGTTAGCACAAAAACAACAACAGAGCAAAACCAAACCGAAGTAACAACAACAAAAACATGGATTAACGAAGTGATTAAAGATGAAAGACGGGAAGTGCAGATAACTATTAACCTCAACAAGAAAGGTGAAGAGGTAATTACAGTCAGAAACCAAGAGGGAGAACCAATCATAAGGATATGTGTAATGGATAAGACGGGAATAATCGACTGTACAACAACACCAATAGACCAAGGTGCAGACGTCAAAATGGAGACAGGAAAACGAAAAGAGCGATACCAAGTATGTATCCTTAAGAAAGGAAGAGGAACCAGCGTATGTCAGCCAATAACTCGACAAAAATCCCAATTAATAAATGTACCATGGATACCCCGAGATCAAGAAGGGGGAGAGAAACGAGAAAATCACAGTCACCTAACAGAGAAGGAGAAGGAACGATTACATCAAGCATTCAAGAAAATCAAGGCACCAGAAACGAATACTACAGGCAGTACAGTATTAACGACGGAAAAAACAAACAATGGAACAACGATAATTACAAAGATGATATGGATAACTAGCGCGATAGTAAGTACGATAATAGCGTTAATAATGATTCAATGGATAAGAACCACCACAAGATGTAAACAAAAACCGAGAAACCGAAGAAAATGGCCCAAGGTAGAAAAATTTGAATACGGTATTCCAACAGAGAATCTGAATTTAGAAGAGTACGAGGTGGTAGGAGATCCCAGATCCAGTGGATTGTGGATGTCGGAACTACCAAGATCTAACGAATGGGCACACGAAGTCGATATATACCGACTAACGGACGAAAGATATGGGGGAATGCGCACGCTGCATTCCGGCCCCATGGCGACACTGGTATAACAAGAGGAGGAGTTGTTGTAAATAATGTATAAATGAGATGATAAAAGTAGTAATAATAGTAGTAGCATGTACATAATAAAAGTAGTGAATTAAAACAATATGTAGAAAAATCAAAAAACAATTTGATGACCATGTATTGTAAATAGGAAATGAACCAGAGAAACGAAGAGCAAGAACATCCAAATGAGATACCACATGTTGTTGAAGTAAGAGAGCAGCCACTAATGAATGTGCATCCAGTGGACATGATAGAAATGAACGTACCAAACCAGCCGAGTCAGTCAACAGGATCCATGTGGAGGGCACAATGTGAACTAATGACCCAACTAACAAATCAGACTCAAGAGCATTGGGTACGAAATCAAACGGCGTTGATAGAGAGTATTAATAGAAATGCAATATACATTACAAAAATAGAGGAACAACACCAAATAATCGCGCAACTAGAATATAATAACAATCAGTTAATAAGCCAAATCAGATGGCAAGCGGAAGAAATTAGAAGGTTGCATGAAAATCGACAACATGATGATATTGCCAGTTTAGTCGAGTGGATGACCGGACTACCAGGAACAGGAGAACCGGACTCGACGGTAGATGTATAGGAGAGAAAGAAGTGAAATGTAAATAATCCTGTAAATAAATAGAGTTATAACCAAGTAGAAATCCCAAGATTAAAAGTTATCATTGTAGAATGCAAAACAAAGCGGAAGAGAACCGGAGAGAAGCAGAGGAACAAAAAATTAACTATGAGCTGATGAGAAAATACCAAGCCAAGCCGGACGAGTTCGAGGAGAGACTATTATGTGCCGATGCAGCATGTAGAAAACTATTAATTGGGGCAAGCCAAACTCGATGCGGTTGTAGATTGTGCCGAGGGTGCGATATGAGATTAGCCAAACTAAAGCGAGAAACTTGTCCAGGATGTGGAGAAGCATTTAAGTTGGTTCCCACTGGTACGACACCAGATAGAGCAATGAACCGAGAAATCAGAGAAGTGAAAATAAGATGCACCCAAAGGTTATGCGAATGGGCAGGTCGAGTAAAAGAGTTAAGAGCCCATACCGACGTATGCGAATATTTAGAATTAGAATGCGAAGCATGTACGGTAAGGTTTTTACGAAAAGAGAAAACCAAACATAAAGGAGAATGCGAAGCGCGAACGGAAAAATGCGAATTTTGCGGAGAAACTGCTAATTGGAGAGAGATCGAAATGGAACATCGAAACGCAGTAGAAAGACGGATTTGCGACGAATACACAGGGAGATGTCCAAACGAGTGTGGAGAAATTAACAACGTCAGATTAAATGAACATTGGGAGATATGCACGAGAAAAGCAATAAAATGCCCAATGGTGACATTCGATTGTAGAGCACAATTACCAGCAGAAGAAATGAAGAAGCATGTGGAGGAGAATACATTCGAGCACATGCAAAAGATGATGAGAGCAATAGAGTTAACAGCAAGAGCAATCGAAGACGTCAAAGACGAACTCAAATCACACAAAATCATGATAAAAGAAATGCTGAGCTCACAGGAAAGCTTCGAAAATACGAGAGAAGCCGTAATACAAAGAATGTTGAAATTAGACGACAAATTAGTCGAAGTAAATAAACTACAAACCAAATGGATGGCAAAGGAACTGACAACAGAGGAACTACCAATATTACCATATATGTGGAAAATCCAAGGAATAACGGAAATAATGGAGCGAGCAAAGCAAGGAATCCAGACAACGATAGTGAGCAAACCATTCTACGTCAAGAAACACGGATACAAGATGAAATTGAGATGGTTCCCAAATGGTGAGGGAAAGTTTAAAGATCGATGCATGTCCTTTTATATGCAAATCTGTAAAGGAGATTTTGACGACCTAATAGTATGGCCATTCCGACATAAATTAAAAATATCTCTCTTAGGGTCAAAAAAGACACATATAATGTGCTGTCGAGCATCAAGTCCAGCATGGAATAAACCGATTACAGAGGTTAATCCTGCGGTAGGAGTAGCAGAGTTTATCCAGCTATACCAGTTCAATGACGGTTCCTACATAGAAAAGGACACCATATTCTTCCTAATTGAACTAGACGAGGTAGGACCAACAATAGAAATACGATAGACGGGTAGAAGGAAACTGTAAATATTTTGTAAAAAGCAATGTAAAGTAATTATGTAAAGTAATTATAAAGCTACTGTATAAAGTAAAATAATTCACCAAAACCAAAAAAAAATTAGAAAAAGGAAAAATACAAAAAGAAATGATGAAATTTATTATAGATGAGTACTCAAGAGAAACCGAACATCCGAAGGAAAACGATCACAATGAGAGAAGAAGAGGACGATACGCCATCGAGAGAAAGAACGAGAGATGTGGAAGTCAGCAAAACGAAACCAAGCGGTTTCGCGTATTATCAAAGAATGGGAAATGATTATAGTTTAGTACATGGGAATTTGAAACAGGGAGATAGTGAGCAATTCAGATGCGAGAACCAGAGATACCGGTCATTTGAACACCAGACCATTTTCACCAAGGAACAGAGCCGAGCGCTGGCACTCAACGGTTTTTTCTTCTCCGGAAAACCAGAGATACCCGATCAAGTAACGTGTCGTTTCTGTAAAGGGAAATTAGCAGAATGGAAAAAAGGAGAACACCCAATGGAGGAACATCGTAAACGATTTCCAACTTGTCCGTTCGTACTGGGATTTGATGTACACAACAAACCGGAAATCAAATACGAAGCCTTGGAGAAATTGAAAACCGAAGACGAAAAAGGAGGGAAAATGAGCATCGCGATAACCAGAATCGTTGATGAATATGTTCCAACTTGTGAAGGGGAATTCCTCACGCAAATAGCGGATAATAGAATGAAAACGTTCGGAGATGATACGAGAGGACCTGAACTAGCAATAAGAGGATTCTACCTAACGGAAAAGCAAATACTCAAGTGTGAAAGATGCGAAAGCCAACAGAGATTACCAGAAGAAGGCATACCAGAGATTAGACATCAAGCCTGGTGCCTATATCACAACGAACAAGAAACCGAATATCCAGAAGTACTAGTAACGGAGGAAGAGGTTGACGAAGTTGTAGACAAGCCTAACATGTGCAGAGCGTTGAAAGCAGCCGGAATAGGCTCGACAAGGGCAAAGAACATGATTAGGGAGAGACTACAGAAAAACGTACATATACCAACAACAACGTACGACATGATCAGAGCGATAACCCAGTATAGAGAAAAACCTGAAACAAAAATAAAAGAAGAGTCAATGGTCAAAGCAGCTATCTTACGAGATATCAAATGTACTATGTGTTGGGAGAGGAGTGTAGAAGTTATTCATATGCCATGCGGACATTTGATCGCATGTGCCACGTGTAGTAGGAAAATAAAGGAATGTCCAATGTGTAGACAGAGGATTGCGCAGCGAATCAAAGGATTTCGCTACGCCGATCAATAACAAAAATAAAATTCCGTGTATAAAGTGTAGATAATAAATGTATGAAATAATAGTGGTAGTAATAGTGTAATTATTTAGACAATGAATAAAGAATCACAAACCTATGTGGAAACCGAGATGCAACAACTTGAACAGTACAAATCCATCATACAAACATACGAAGCAGAAAGAGTAAAGAGAGAAATAGAAATGTACAAAACCATGTACGAGAAAAAGCAACAAGAGTTAGAAGTGGAGAAGGCGGAAGCACTAGCAGCAAAAGAGAAGTGGATGAAACAGGTAGAGGGATTAACCGAGGATGTGAGAAATACATCAACATACCAAGAATTGGAGGAAGAGCTCTCGAATTTACGAACTCAGCGGATTATGGAGATAGTTGGGTTATGCGGAGAGATAATAATGCAGAAGACACAAATTAGAGAAGCAAAGGAGCAATACGAGGAAGAACAGCGCAAAACGGAACGAATAAAACTACAAGCGCAACAATGGAAACGAAAATACGAAACCCTCCAAACGAGGCAGAATGATAGTCACGAACATCAAATACGAGGTTATAAGGCAGAACTAGAAGAAGCAAAGAACCAATGCGCAATGATGAAAGAAAAATGGGAAAGATGCAAAAGGACCCTAAGCGAAGTCAGGGGACAAGGGAGGAGAACACCACGTAAAGAACCAATCGTTAAAGATAACGTATTAGAGCGAATTAACACACAAATAAAAATACAAGCTCAGAAATGGAAGTACAAATACCTAGGAAGCCAAACTCAAGTGCTCTATTGGAAAATCAGTAGCAAGGAACAACTGCGATTACGAAAAGCAGACCAAGAATTTTACGAAATAAGGGCTACACAGCGAGAAGAAGAGGAAGTAGAGTGGAGAAAACGACAGCAGAAATTTGAGGAAACCGAAGAGTGTCTCAAGCATCAAGCCCGAAAATGGAAAAAGAATTGGAAAGAGACCAAAGAGGAGTTAAGACAGTTACCAATGAAACTGATGGAAAGAGACGAATTTAAAATGTGGGAAACGATAGAAAACCAAAAAGATGAGATCAGCCGATTGAGTAGAGAACATAGAATCAAGACGCGGACCAGCGACGGTAGACGGAGAGTCATAAAGAAACAGACTCGAGAGATAAGAAGGTATGAATACCAGGAAAAGAGATGGGAACAACAATTGACAGACCAAGATCGACAGATCCGACAATTACAAACAGAGGTAGAGGAAGCTAATCAAGAGATGAACGGATATAAAGGTATGTACACCCAAAGGGATGTGAATTGGAAGCATCAGATTGCGCTTAATGCGAAATGTAGAGAGGAGTGCGATAAGGCAATTCAACAAGCCAAACAGGAAACCGAGATAATAAAACGATGCTTCGAAGAAAATGAAGCGAATCTGAGAGCAGAAATCGAGAAGTTGAAAATGCTTGAAAAAACCCAACGATTGGAAGAGGAATTGGATGAGATGATAGAAAACGAAAGTAGATTAACGTTTCTGTTGGATGAAGAAATAAACATCTCAACGGAATTGCGGGAGGAAGTAGATCGGTTAAGAAGACAACCACCAATATTATTAATGCCACTCTACCCGTTCCCGTTGCAAGTGCCACAGCCTGCCGAAGTCACAACAGATGAAGGCTTCGAAGAAAATAACGAACAAAATAACGCAACATGGATTTAGTCGAAGAGAGAGGTTGCCTGTAAATAAGAATGATTTAAAAAAAAAAAAAAAAAAAAAAAAATCATAAAGCCAAAACCAAATAAAAATTACAAAACCAAAAATTCAAATAAAAGGGAGACGAAAGGAAATATGATGTGTATATTTTTGTAGATATGAATTATTTAAAAGAAAGAGAATCAACGAGTAACGCAAGAAAATCAATTGACCAACCTGAACAAAGCCAGAATACGATACCAATCAAACAAGAACCGATGAAATATTATAGTAATAAATGGAGAGTCAGCAAGAAGTTGTTCAAAACAAAAATCGCAAATCAAAATGTAGAGATTACGAGATTGAGACAGCATATTGTTCAATCAAGACGATTAATAAACACTGTCAAGCAGGAAATTTTGAGGGAAATAAATGAATCGAAACTAAAAGAGACGGAAAACAAAAACCTGAGACAAGAGATAGTAGAGTTGAGAGCTCAGGCAGTAATCGAAGACTATTGGAAATCAGAAACAAGGAAGTTGAAAAAGATTGTGAATATCGACCAAGTTTATATCGAACAATTGGAAGCACAATACGCTTATGCAAAAACGAGAATGCGGGAAAGTAAAAAGGTCGACAAGAGAAACGCAAGACTCAAGGAGGAGATCAAGGAACAAAGAGAGGAAACAGAAAAACAATGGAAGTTGAAAGAAAATTACCGGAGAATCCTAAATCAAAAACGACGAAGCATGCAAGCATTGCAGACGGCAATAACCATCAAGCAGAGGAGAATGGAAAGGTAAAGAGAAGCAACTACAAGAAATACCAGAATTAAAAAGACAGTTGGTGGCAACGCAACTCGAAATAATAAGAATGAACGAGTTGAGTAAAAGACGAGCACCTGAACCTCCCGTAAAATTAAGGGATGCGGTCGGTGACTCCCAATAAATGAGATAAAATAACCGTGTAAATAAATTGTAAATAAAGCCAAGTAATTATTATTAACGTATATGTATATGTAAAGATGAGAAGCCTAATCGTGGTGATAATTATAATGACAATGCCCAGAATCCTGCAAGCTGAAGAATCAATGATCAGATGCCAGAAAGAATACCCATATCGCAGAGAAGATAGCACCTGTAGTAGCTTTAAATCAATCTGTGAAAAACCCAATGAGGAATGCGAACAAATCAAGTTGCAATGTTCGCAATGTCCACCAACAACTGGAAGTTCGACGGAAATGCAAATGGCTCAGACAATAAAAACAATATTAGAACAAGAAATGAAAGTTATCAGAACCCAGATAGCAACATTAGCCAAACAATGTCAAAGTCAGAAATCAAAGAAAGAATCCCAAACAGATCCAGCCGCAATGAGAATGATGGTAATAATATTAGAGGAAATAAAACAACAGGTAACAGCAACCGCCAATGGACGTTCAAGCAATTGCGAAATAGTAGTAAAATCTTTAGAGGAAATGAAAGGAAAAATAACTTCCATCATCAAAGAGGAACCCAGCATTAAAAATGAAGGTAACGAAAACCTTGAAAGAAATGACAAAAGAAGTCCTAACTGCCATGAACAAAAACCCAATGAACTCCGAGAAGATGATTAAAACCCTGGAGGAAATAAAGAAAGTTGTCACCTCGGAAGAAAACAAAGTCAACAAACCCGAAAAATCAGAGATTACAGATACAACCCAATTGGGAGAAATGATAAACAAACCCAAAGTAGTAGAACTAAGAGAATCTGAACCCCTCACAATATTGATCCTATTAGCGGCAAGCCTGATGATAAACATTACCGTACTGGGCCTGATTGCACTCAAACCCAATTCCAGTAAAGCAAGAAACAAAACCCTCAAACTAAAAGAACAATCAAGGAGTATTCGTATCCCAATGGAAGAACAGCCACTCCAAACAACGAACCAACCAAGATATTTCAAATCCTCCCCAAACATTGAAACCAGAGCCGTCATTGAGACGAGATCCCGAACAACAGAATTCTATTAGTGTGACATCATGACAGTAAAGACATTTCACGACATTATAAACGATAAATCATCCTGATCGAACAATTGATTTCAAAGACTGAGACTACGATTAATGACACTGATTCTTGAGCATGCTAATTTTAATTCTATGTGGACCGACCTCGGTCGTTCTTTTTCTTCATCTTTCAACCCATCTGTAAAATGTAGTGTAATAGTAGCATTTTTATGTATGTGGGTATTGAGGTCACGACCCTGTAGCTCGTGGACCCAATTTGCATGTAGGCACTTGTAATATAGTGCAGCTATTCTGAAAATTAATCTTATTCATCTTTTGATTTAAATTGCGGGTCGCAATTTTATGGGCCCCCGAGTGTTTTATGTTGGGCTAGAACTGATTTCTAGACCCAAATACTAATTGTGACTGAAACGTGTAGGTACACAGCAAGTAAAAAGCACCAAGTATAGTTAAATATTAAAACCTACACCAAATAAACAATATTAACTAAAGGAGAAAGCAACAAAAACATAAACAAAGAAATTAAATAAAATTATACAGAAGCAAGAAGTGATGCAAAAATCTAACTCAAAAATAACCAAACAAACATAGAATTACCAAAAGCAAACTCGAATAACTTAAAAGACGATAAAAACAGTAAACATTCCAGAAAAACCCAGAACATTCTATAAAATGGCGATGACCATCACAAAAGTCATCTAGAACAACAAAAGTTAAGGAAAATAAATAAATTAGTATTAAAAATAAAAAATCTCAAAAAGAAATTCATAAAAACATCAGTTAAAATAAAAATTAAATTAAAAGTAAAATAGAATGTTCTGGAACCGTTCCAAATCCATCATGGACGTCAAATTAACGAAAAATAATTAAAAAATAAAATTTTAAAAATAAAAACAAAAATTATGGCACAAAAATTGCCATTAAAAATATCAAAATCGTGAAATAGAAAATTCTGGAATAAAAAGAATTCGAGTTTGTTTTAATGCATCAATACATACACGTATACAAAATAGGTATATATACTGACACGTTTCAGGCACAATTAATCATTTTTGTTTATGCCAATATTTTATTAGAAATTTTCCGAAAATTAATAGTAAGTAGATTTTCTTTTGTTGTTCGATGTTATCATGATTAATGTAATTATTTTAATGTAGATTAATATCCATAAGATCAATTTTTGTTTTTTATCTTTTATTAAAAATTTTTTTTTGAATACGACTGATCAGCGGCGTCTCAGTGCGTCTCTGTTCAGTCCTGCATTTGATATTAACAAATTTTGAAACATGCAGACATACAATATTCTATATATATAATTTTTTTTTTGTTTGGTCATCGGAGGTCGGCCACTTCATGGTTCTACCATGGAGTTGTGTCGATAAAACCCCTCCGCTATGGCTCTATATGCTTTATTTATCGGTCGACAATGATGTTTCGACTCAACATTACAGTAGGGCTTGTCGTAGCGGTCACAGTGGGGCCGTGTAAGCAAGCATTCTTCCCGAGTACAAGCAAACATATTTAATTTCAACATTAAAAATCGTAGACAATAGGGTACACTAAGGTCGTAATTGAGTAGAACTCAGACCCAAATTGAACATATGTAGTCGGTTGAAAACTCCATTATGCCTACTTACAATATAAGGTATTCGTAATATGAGAAAGATAATCAATTTCAAATGGAGATGTCTGTAAATAAAAATTTAAGAAAATAACAATAAAACGTTTTATTTTAATCAACGTTATTTCTTTATACAATATAATTTAAATTTTATTTTGAAAACCATTAGTTTAATATTTTATAAGCAAATCAAAAATGAAATATGCAGTTAAATTCCTTTTTCAGCTTCATCTGGCATTTTAAAAATAAATATTTGCATTATGTTATTTATTTAACAATAACCTATTTAATTTAACACTTTCACAAAAATCTTCAATGCTTTTAGTTTCTTTATCTTCATTATATAAATCGTTAGATAAATATAGTATTATATTTTTATCACATTCATGAGTATTCTCCCGGTCATATCTACCAAGATAAACAGTTGATTTTTATTCATATTGCGTCTTTCTGAATTTGATAATTTCTCATCATTATTCAAGCGTAGACTTTTATTTCGCAATGTTCATTTTCCATTATTTTAATATTTATCTAGAATTTTATTGAATAAAATAGAATCCCTTCTCAAATTTTAAATGCATCCCGACATGAATATTTTCGCCTATGAAACTAGAGGTGATGACGTGGAAATTAATGAGTTCAACTATCGATCATACACCCCAGTTAGGAAAAAGTCCATTGAAGAGTCATGTTCACGCAACGGCACACAATTGGATAAGGAATAGCACTGATGTGTGGGTAGAAATAACCAATTCACTCGCAGGACGCACACACACGTTCTTATAAACAATTAGATTGTTTTAAATCGATCACATTCAATATCCTCAAGTGTCATTATTTAATGTTGTGGGTTGATTCACGTTTATTGGAGATATGCTTCAAACAATGATTCATATTTCCGGACAAAAATAAGACCTAGTGGTAGAATATAATCTCGAATGAACATGTTGGAATTTATTTTTATTGCCACTTAAGTTTGTCATCAGTATTTATTTGCTTTATGATAGTTTAAAATATAAGTTAAAGAAAAATATGCCGGTCAAAAATACAACAAATTTTAATATGCATTAATTTTAAATTAGAAAATTTATGTTGGATATTTATCATTATCCATTCAATAGAAAATAAATTAGAGTGAATGCTATGACCGAATGAAAGATTAACCGATTAATTTGACTAGTTGTTTCGTTCAAACTCAAAGTTGTGTCCAAGTCTATTTTATGATATTTGATAAACGAGGAAGCTCATTAGTACTTATCGATATATAATTAATTACAACCTAATGAAGTTAATGGAGATTTCTAATTAAAATCTTAGCTTGAGAATGCATACCTTAAGAATTAACCAAAATCCACGAAAACGTCAATATTTTATAATTATTTACTAGGAAATATAACCTTATGCCTATTTAAAATATAATGTGTGAAGATATTGGGATATAATTTTGGGTTATATTATATTTTATTAACGTTGATGTAGAAATATGGCTTTGCATGCCCGTTGAAACTATAGAGTACATTATGTAAGAGCACCAATTGATAAAGTGTAACTTTAATAGAATTACGGGATCTAGTTTTAAAATATAAGGTAGAAAATATAATAGTATTTTATACATCATTTACATATTTAGCTAGTTAAATTAGAAATTAGGGTCTTCATATAAGATATAATTTTTGAGTGTTGAAAGGTATAATGCCAACTTCTATTCCCCCATCGACAATTTATGCGTACCTATAGGTAACTGATTAAAAACTATAATTCGACTGAATACTTACAGCATAATGTTAGCTTGATAGGGTAACTGAATTCATAATCTCGAGATATTTAGGTTATATTTTCTGAAATTTCCGAGGTATAAACTCTGAGTCTATGTTTGATGCTTGTGCTTTAGAAACGTATAACCCAGACACCTGATTTTATTTAACTCTCGATTAGAATAAGGATCAAACATTTCCGATGATATTCTAAGTTTTGTTTGCTCTATAAGTCCTCTAAAGACCTCCGAACTATAAATCTTAATCTTGTCCAGTTTTTAGAATAACACCATACAAATACCATACAAATACTTTGACGTGAGTTAAACGGGTATTAACGTTTACATTCCAGGCATGGCACCACCAAACGATAACCTCAGCAGCGAAGAGGACGAGCAATGGACAATCACCCGCCTTCGCACGCGGTACATCTGGCACCATATTCATCGATGGTGTCAGGGGCGGGACTTAGACTGTTCCAATCGGATTATCCGGACCAGCCCAGAGCCCGATGCCCAGGCATGGGTGAAGGTGGAACCGGACAATGACTTGTTGCAGGAGGCCCGCGATCGGGCATCGATCGAGTTGGAAGCGGCCCAGATGCGGCTGAGGAGGATAGAACTCCAGATCAGAGCCGAAGCAGAAGGGAAAACCCTAGAGGAGCTGGAGGGGGCAGTTGCCCCTCCACGAAAACGAGGAAGGTCCCGCAAGAACCCAGTCTAGCTCACCGGGGGTGACAATGCGGAGTGATATAATTAGTGATATTATGTTGTGTCGGATTTTTTTTTTTTTTGTTCTTGTAGTAATTAAGACAATTTGTAAAATTTGTTTTATTATTAAAACATTTATGTGATTGTTCAGCGTGCACATTTGTCGTACTATAGATCATCTTTTGGACATTGCATATAAGTCATATTGCGTATGGGGTACCCCCAGGGACAGGATGACCCTCCCTATCCTCCATCTGTTAATTCTAGATAGTTAATTGTATCGCTTTTATGCATATGGAGACCAGTTGTGGAGCGTCATTATTTTTCTCTTTCCATTTAGTGTACAAATTCCTCGAAAACCTACGAAGGGACCGTGAACAGGCCCAACACCAAGCCGAAGAACTTCGAAGTCGGGTCGAGAAACTCAAGATCAAGTGCCGAGAACTCGAAAGTACGTGGTTCAGTCCGGCCGACATGAAAAAACAAACTACGCGCATCTCACAACTCCAGACCCAGGCGGAGCAAGATCAACTCGAGATCCGAGCGCTGAAGCTACAAGTGCGCTCGCTCGAGAGTAAATTGAACGAAAGATTTGTTTAGGATACCCTTTGCGAGCAGATTCGTCCACTTTCCGTGGAGTTGGCCCAGATATACCCACCAGCCCAGACAAGCAAGCCGAAACGCAAACGGCTAGGGCGGAACACCCGGGACAAATTGAAGCGGGCCTGGCTAGCCGAACAGGAGAAATTGAAAGAAATGGAAGCCAATCCACAATCCTGAGAGATGTCCAAGAGTGCGTAAACAAACCTTGTCATTTAGTAGCGATTAAATAAATGATCCGTTATCTAATGAGCATGAGATTGAACTTTGCTGTTGTCTAAAATGAGATGATTGGTAAAAGGCGTTTGGGAAAACAATCTCGATGAGGGACCGAAACAAATCGGACACGTGCCTTCTATCGGCGTCCGTGAACCCATAGAGTGCTCGACAACTATAGTGCTTGACGCGCTCACTTTTTGCGAGTACTCAACTCCTTGGTACAGTACCAACGTTGATTGCTCAACGGGTACCAAGAGGAAAACCATGTTGTGTGTTGGGTTACGCTGGTAACAGCATAAACGCGTAATTAGTCCACCATCAGTAACCCACCACTGGTATATGAATGAATTTAAAGATGATTTAAAAATTAATGATGTAATTATGAATGATTGTGAATGTTTTGACTTTGAAAATTATTTTGAATATAGTTTTTATGAAATTAATAACAAAATTGATAAGATTATGAGTATCGATATAATTAATAATAAAGTTAATGAAAATAAAGAAAGACCTTTTGCACCTAAATTCGTTTACGAAAGAATGAATGGCAGACCTAGTGTAGGTATTTGGCTGGAAAATAAAATAAAAGTTGATTGTCTTTTGGATACCGGGGCTAGAATAAACGTGATTAGCGAAGATGTGGTTAGTAAATTAAAGATGCGTGATAAAATAGGGGAATCCAATATTATGGTTACATGTGCAAACGAGAGCACACTTAAAATCATAGGAACAATATTACTAAAAGTGAGAATTTCGGGATTAGAATTGGTAATAAGATTCTTTGTGGCAAATAAGATTAACCCGAGCGTAATTGCAGGCGTAGAAATGATGAATTGTTTTGATATTAAATTACAGGCAGTAACTAAAGTAAAATTAAAAAATCAATTAATGAATTTAGAGGAAAACAATTTGAAAGGAATTATCGACCCAACGATTAATAAATTACTTAAAGAATTTTCGGATATATTCATGAAAAATAAATGGGATGTAGGAAAAACACAGTTAATTAAACATAAGATAGTTACTAGAGGTAGCCCAGTGACAATTAATCCTAGACGTCAGCCGATTCATATTGCTCACAAAATACAAGACATGCTAAAAGACATGGAAGAAGCAGGAATTATAAAAAAATGTGACTCGGTGTGGAATAGCCCATTGGTATGTGTGTTAAAAAAGAATGAATCAGATATTAGAATATGTTTGGATTTTCGGGCACTAAATGCAATTACGGAGAGACCTCGATTTCCAATACCAAATATTGAAGAGATGATGGATATCCTAAATGGAGCACAGATATTTAGCACTATCGATCTTGGTAATGCCTATTATCAAGTGGAATTAGAAGAGGAATCAAAAATAAAGACTGCATTTTCAACAAAAGATGGTCAATATTGTTTTAACCGAATGCCTTTTGGAATTGCAGCTGCCCCAGCAACTTTTCAAAAATTAATGACTCAAGTTTTGGGTGATCTTAATTGGAGAGAAGCAATTGTCTATTTAGACGATATCCTTATATTTGCAGACAATGAAATCGAACATAAAAAAAGACTAGAAAGAGTTTTTCGAAAGATTCAAGAAGCTGGTTTGAAAATAAGCTTAGAAAAATGTTGTTTTAACAAACTAGAAATAAAGTTTTTGGGACACATTATAAATAAAAATGGTATTAAGACAGATTATGAAAAGATAAAAGCAATGTAAGAATATGAAAAACCAAAATGTATTAAACGTTTAAGAAGCTTTCTAGGCTTAACAAATTATTATCGAAAATTTTTTAAAGATTACGCCAAGTATGCAAGACCATTAGAAAGGTTATGTGGGTCTAACAAAGATAAACTTATATGGACTGAAGAATGTGAAACAAATTTCAACACTCTAAAGAAAGCGTTAACGTCTACCCCAGTACTAGGATTTCCGGATTTACGAAAACCCTTTATTTTAGATACAGATGCTAGTTTCGATACGATTGGGGGAGTGCTTTCGCAGTTGAGTAGTAATGGACAAGAACTAGTTATTGCATATGGATCAAAGACAATGAATAAGCACGAAATCGGTTACTGCATTACGCGAAAGGAATTGCTTGCAATCTATCATTTTACTCAGCATTTCAAACACTATCTATATGGAAAAAGAATAACCTTTATGATAAATACAAAAAAGCCAATTACAGCACAATTCCAAACATGGATTAACTATTTAAGTGGGCTAGATATCAAATTAGAATACAGAAAAGGAGAATTGCATGCTAACGCAGATGCCCTATCAAGAAAAGACTGTACTTCATGTAGTCAGTGCCAAACAGTTCATGAAAACGCCAAGGTAGATAAAAATAAAACTAAAATATTGGCCATAGAAAATATGGACCAAGAAATAAAAGTAAATAATGAAGGTATAATTTTTAATATACATAAAGACTTATGTCACGCAGGGGTAAAAAGAATTTACGAATATGCACGGGAAAATATGAAAATGAAAATTAGTGAAAATGAAGTTAGAAGAGTGATTGAAAATTGTGAACAGTGTCAGAAACGGAAGACGTGGACAAGACGAACAAAAGAACCGCTGATTAAACAGAGGACAGATGAAGTTTTCAAAGAGATATTTATTGATTTCTGCGGACCATATAAGAAAACAATTCATGGAAAACAATATATTTTAGCTATAATTGATCAATTCAGTAGGTATATATCATTGACGGCAGTTGCTCATCAGGATGAAAAGACGACGGCAAAGATTTTAAGAGAAAATTGGATTTTGAAATTTGGTGCCCCTAAAATCATTCACTCCGATAGAGGAAAAACATTTGAATCTCAACTCCTTTTAGAAGTGTTGAAAACTCATCATATTACAATAATATATTCAAGTCCATATCATCATAGTACAGACGGTTTAGTTGAGAGACAATTTAGAACTATAAGGGATGCAATTGCAATTACGTTAAAAGACAAACGGCATAAAGATTGGGCAGAAATATTGCCAGATGTGGAATTTATGTTAAATGCGACGATACAGCAGACAACCGGATTTTCGCCCTCTGAAATAATATTTGGGCGGAATATTTGTAGACAATGGATGGAAAAAGAGAATTTGGATATACAAAATAATGATGCTAATAATCGGAGAAGGGAGATCGTGGAGGGAATTAAACATAAACAAAACATAGAAAAGAATTTAATTACACACAATTATAGGAATTTTGAAGTTGGAGACCAAGTATTGGTTAAAAAAGAAAATACTAGAAAGATGGATGAACGTTATGAAGGGCCTTATGAAATAGCTGGACAACGACATGACAGAAGCTATGTTCTAAAGAATAAGCAAGGCAAAGAAATAATTCGAAATGTAGAATGGATCAAAAGTTTTAAATGGAGGGGGATGTAAGATGATATAATTATTTCCAACGAATTACTTACATAACCAGACTCTAGACCTTGATATCTATTTAATGATGCAGGAATGCTTATATAACTAAATTAAGTAAGTATGTTTGTCTTCTGTGTCAACAGTATCACTTAAACTAATAATTCTCCCTTTTGTAGATTACGCAATTCAATGTAATATAAATAGTATAACTGATTGTTTGTTCCGTTTAGATTTTTGAAGTGAATAAAGATTTCTGTGAAACTATGTCTTCTTCTAACAACTATAAATCAACGTTCAACTGAATATTCACCAAAAAATTTGAGTAATTTCTATATCAGATGTTTGTAAACGAAAATAAATAAAATTAACGAAAGTAGATTAAGACAAAAATGAATAATAACTTTTACTTATTTGGCATATATTTTTTAGAAATTAATAATCATCAAAATCGAATTAATGGAGCATTAAAAATTTTATAACATGAATTTAAAACATTTAACTAAATTTTTTGAATACCAATTATTCCAAATTTGAATTAAAAATAAAGGTAATATAATAATTAATATAAATATTATATTTAAACATTTGTTTTAAAGTATATATATTATTATTAGGTCTGAATTGTCTCATTACTTATTATCGTGAATTCAGATTGACGAATGGTAAGTGAAATTTTATTAAAGTGAAAATTCTTGATAAATATAATTAATTAAGGCTGATCAATTGACCGAAGAACAAATTGCAGAATTCAAAGAAGCATTTTCTTTGTTTGATAAAGATGGTGATGGCACCATCACTACTAAAGAGTTAGGTACTGTTATGAGATCATTAGGTCAAAATCCAACTGAAGCAGAATTACAAGATATGATTAATGAAGTTGATGCTGACGGCAATGGAACAATTGATTTTCCAGAATTTCTAACAATGATGGCAAGGAAAATGAAAGACACAGATAGTGAAGAAGAGATAAGAGAGGCATTCAGAGTTTTTGATAAAGATGGCAATGGTTTCATTTCTGCCGCTGAATTGAGGCATGTCATGACAAACTTAGGTGAGAAATTAACAGATGAAGAAGTTGATGAAATGATTAGAGAAGCTGATATTGATGGGGATGGGCAAGTTAATTACGAAGGTTAATAAAATATTTCTTAATGCAATTTAATATTTTTTTTAGAATTTGTCACAATGATGACAACGAAGTAATTCAATGACAATTCCACAATTTTCATAGTGAACTTTCCTTGTCACTTATTGTTGTATTAGTTGAATTTCCTCTCTTTATTTCAGCTTATAATATTGTAGTCTCAGATGGATTTGTTTATATTAAAATTGATTAAATAAATTTTCATTACAAGTCTTATTTAATTTATATTTGAATTACAATATATCACAAGCAATTATTTATATAGGGTCAAACCAGAAACCAATTTTCAGTTTATTAGAAATAATAGTAAATAAAATTTCTATGAATTCTCCTTTTCTTTTGAGATCAATTTTTGGTTCCAATCTAGAACTAAAAGTGACATGTTTTCCATCTAAAAAACAAAATCAATGAGCATCATGTATAATAATAACTAAACTAGTTCTGTGTATTCTTTCAGCAAATTTCGAACATTTTCATTAAAATCCTCTGACTCATTTTTTGTATCAATGTACGCAGCTGATAAGTCTCTAAATTTCTTTTGTAACACAGCAGAATCTACATAAAAGAATATTAAATTATTCAGACTATAGAAATAATTTTGACATTTATCATAATGAAAATTGAATTGAGTTTAAAATACCAAGAGAAAAATCAATAAACAATTGCCAAGATCGTGATTTAATATTTTATGAACTATTAATATTCATATTTTCTTATCAGCAAAAGTTAAGTTAGGAGCCGAAAACTATAATGAATTTTTAGATTATAGACTCAGATTTATGATGTTATTTTGATGAATATTAATGAAACATTTTAATGCAATAAATCAACTGGTTAATATTAATCATTTAATTTATGATTTTGCACTTCTAAAGAAACATCTAATATTTGCTTTTTATAAATTTATTTAAATCAATGGATTAGTAAATCGTTTATTGACAATTATGTGTATCAAATAGATAATTAAATGTTATTATAATAATTACGAATAATTTGAAATACTAGAGTAATGGAATATCATGAATTCATCTTACACAGATGTAACCAAGGGGAGATCAATCTCCTACCAATAGATCTCCATCTGGTGATATATTTGAAACAAAAAACAAGATGACATTCCGCTTGGAAATTTCAACTAAGATTTCAGTAAAATATTAACAATAAACTTAGAAATTCTTTCAAGCGTAAATTGCTTTACTTGATAATAGTAATGCATGATGGACTAACTCACTATTCATCTAATGAATAAAAACCGTTCACATAAATCTCAGATCTTACGAATCATACTCTATACAAAGTTGCCCGTGCCAAAAATGACTATATTAACAAGAATAATTTCAGGCAAATTCATATATTTAACTTTCAAATTCAAAATGAATTTTGTTAACATTAATTAACTATAGCATTTATGAATATTTGCGCGGAAAAGAAGTGATCTCCCTTGGGTATCTGTAGAGACATCAACAAAATGCGATATAATCCGATCTCATGTAACTTTGAATTTTAAAAATTGTTTTCTATCAGGTATTAATTTTGCGTTTAGGCTAATTTACTGATAAATTATAGCGCAATTATTGAATAGCCAGAAGAAGACAAATTAAATAGAACTTTTTAGCAAATTAGATTCGGTAATTAGATTTTCATTTTTCAACTATGTTGATGTGCATTTGTTCACCAGTGAGTGGAGATAAAGTGGAAAAAGCAAATCTAGCTCATATTAAGAAAAGTCCTAAAAACACGTTTTATATAAAAAAAATTATATTATTTTGAATATTTCATAAAGTAGGAAACATCACTATCTGAGTATATTTTTTGTCTTAATCATTGGAGTTGATCAATTTGAGATTTTCCATTTAGCGAACTTTTAAAACATTTCATTAATTCTTCGTCTCCTTTCATATCTCATAAATCACTCATTTTTATAGTTTATTCACCTTGAATTTTCTCCTGATAATATTACCATTGTAGAGACATATTGTAGAGATATATTTACTGTAGAGACATATTGTCCCAGAGAATTTCTAATAATTACTTAAATAATTTAGATGCTTACAAATGCACTGGGATCTGGGGTTTTAGTACTGTACGATCATTGGCTCGTACACAAGTCTAAAGCTGTCTGCTTTTTTTCTTTTCTATAAAATTTTGTCAAGCTAGATAACAGTAGACACGTGTCACGCTTATTACTAACTGTGTTTTGATATGTGCTGTCCTCAGAATTGTCAAGTAAGCTATTTATAATTTTATTCTACTTATTTAGTGTGCAGCAATAGTTTTTATGAGTTTTTTTATTTCCAAAAATAAAAATGGGACTTATATGTCTCAATAGTGTTAATTATTGGGATATTATGTCCGATCAGTATTGAATAACCTATATATTCAAAATTTTCATTTTAGAATGGATAAACCTTTGTTAGATCATTTATTTAAATATTTGTTTTCCCGTCAAACTAAATTAGCAATAAATATTACATGAATTATTAAAATAAAAAAATCGTATTGAAAGGGTTAAGCAATTATGGAGATAACGGGAAAACTTTAAACTCACTAATGTAGCACTAGAATAATTATTTTGAAAGTGTGGCATTAACGGATATTTAAAGATTTGCGTTTCATTAAATTTAAAAATATTAATAAGCTCTATCAGTCAACTTTTATAATTTGTTAGTTATAGATAATGTAAATTTATTATCCAATTATGTTTATTAAAGATAAAAGTATGTTAAATGGAATCAATTTATTATTATTATTATTATTATTATTGTAAATTAGAATAATTGATAAATTCCAAAAACTTTATTTAAGAAATTGTGGTACTATATTTAGTACCCGGTGTGTCGACACCAACACAATCAGCAATAGCTTTTTGGGAAATAATAATCAGTGAAATAATTTGAGGACCCAGACAATCAAAAATAATAAATCACAACTGCAGGCATTACATAATATAGGGTAAAGGTTAGGGAAATAAAATATTCCATTATAATTACTTCACAATTATTATTATTATTATTTAGTGTTCAATAATTAGCCAGAATAAGTGCTAAATGAAACCAACAGAAACAGTATATTTTGAACAACAAGGATATGTAGGCTTTACGTTTCAATGTAAAACCCATTGTGTCCCACATACTTCTTGCAGTGATATAAGAGTTCCAAAAATACACATTTAAAGAAAATTGGGCTTTGATTTTTCAAGAAAATTTTCACATTCTGTTGCAAATGTGCATAATTTTCCATTTCAAATGTTTCTTTATATCTGAAAAGTAGCTAGGTGCAAGATCAGGACTGTATAAAGAGTGATTTAAAAGAACAAATCCATTTTTCTCAATCATTTACATTTTTCCGCACTTTTTGTCTTGGAGGAGCCATGGAGGGACACCATTTGGCTTTAACCGATTACTTCTACGTACGTCCACAAGGTTACTGTAGTAGGTGTAATTAATTCGGATACTTTTTTCAGTGAAATTCATACAGATTATGCCATGCTGATCCCAAAAAATTATCAACATCAATGATTTTCGATGACACGTCCCCGATCTCATTTTCCTGGAAATTGTTTCACCGAGGAATTTCCATTCACTGGAAAAACGTTTTGTCTTTGAACATAATAAGATAAAGATGATTCAATCAGCGATATTTCTGAAGAATTGGTCACAATATTCATAAAAATGATGTTTGTCTGGGAGCGTTCCCTCCGGTCTTCACACATAGCAGGAGAAAGAAAACGTGATACGAATCTGGATGCCAATTTTCTTACGCCATATTCATTCAAGATGGTATGACACCTCTGGTACTCACATTCAACCACTGCGGGATATCCTTGATAGTAATTCGGCATTCTATACAATTTGCAAACAATGCTCTCTTTTTTGGTCAAAAATTTCACTAGGACAATCATAAACTGACTGGTAACAATGTTTAAAACTAACTAATCCAATCATAGATTGTGGTGCAAGAGGGACATAAGTTGTCTGCAACTGATTCTATATTTTATGCCTGTTATTACCATGCAAAACAAAGAATTTAATCACACTTCAATACACAAATACAGTACAAATAAATTGAAAAATGTTCTCCTTCACGCTGCTATTAAAACAAACTATATTTTTGTAACCATAGCTAATATATTATTATTTCATCAGAATAATGTCAAATTTATAGGGTAATCCGAGTACTTATTGAATGCATCCCATATGCATTTTACTCTCCTTTTAATAGCAAATGACATAAGAAAACATTTAAAGAATACATATCATTGAATTTGTTGTAAATCTGAAACTTTTGCTAGAAAAAATAGGGTGCGCTGTAAATGCAGTTAATTTCAGATTTATTGTTAAAATTTTTAAAAAATTAATTATTTAATCTTCAAAATCAAAACAACGAATGATTGGTTGAAAAAAATTTAAATTGTTACTAAATCTAAAATATCTAAATTACCCACACAATTAACGGCAATAAGCATATATTTCACAGAGTGGGCAGAAGCATTCCTTACAGAAATAAAACAGCGGAAACAGTTGCAAAGTTACTTATAGAAAAAATCATCTTTAAAATCGGTACACAGAGGAAATTGCTTACAAATAAAGGTAAAAATTTTATGAGTGAAACAATAAGAAGGGTTGCCGATATTTTTAGTATGCATAAAATCAATACAACAGCATATCACCCTCAAACTGATGAGTTAGTAGAAAGGTTCAACGGAACATTACTTAGTAGATTAGCGATTTTTGTTGTGGAGAATCAAAATGATTGAGATGAATACGTAAGTCAATTCTCACATAAATATAATATCACACCGCACGAAACGAAGGGGTATTCACCATATTTTTTGATGTTCTGATATTGATATAAGCATAAATAACATGTTTATTATTTATTTGACTGGATTGATAGCATTTTTACAGTTTTTCTTCACAATTGAGAAACAAGACTCTGGTTATTCTAACTTTCAAATCTATAGTCGAAACCAGGGCTGCGGAGTCGGAGTTGGAAAACTATCAAAGATTATTGGCGACTCCGACTCTTTATATTTTACAAACTATATAATATATTTTTTATTCTGAAAAAAGCAATTAATACTTTTCAATTTTCATAAATTCTTTCTTGTTTCCAAAGTTTTGTGTAAAATTATATATATATATATATATATATATATATTCGCAATTTTAGGACCGACTCGGCATCCCTGGTCGAAACACAGGTATTATCTTAAGTTAAAGTTAAAATTAAACTCTAAATATCGTTTTACCACAACACAAATAGAATAAAATAGAATTATTCCAAACAAATTCTATATAAATTTTAATATCAAACTTTAAAAATTCATTTTAAATTAAATTATCTAATAAATCCATAACAAAATAAATAACCTTTTAGATGTTGACTGCAAAGAATTTCTTTTAATTTTGTTAACTGTTCCAGATTATTTGCCATCTGGCGAATACTTTCTTCATCTTTAAAGTATGTAATTATAATAAATGTCTCAAAAATCAATTACCGGCGAGAATTATTTCCATTTTATCATTATTTGACAAACTAATATCATCAAAAAATGTCGGATCCATATACTTTTCAATTTCTTTAACTGAAAAAGTTGCATTATATTGCTAGTGAATAAAATATTGGCACAAGTAATACAAAACAGGTTAATTTACAAACCTCTACTGACGATTTTCCCTATTTTCGGACGATTTTCCGATACCTTCTTTATTCGTTTAGATACAGCATCAAGCTGATTAATGCACTAAAATAAATATTTATAATTCATTTTCATGTAGAATGTACAATTTATTACTGGCTCAAAATTTTCAGGAATTACAGAATCCCCTATCAAAATTCTTTCTATTTCCTCTAATCTATTTTCTAGGTAAATTAAAGTTGGATCCATTTTAAATAATTTAACAAATAATTTTTCAAAAATATAATTTGAATTTTGTAAACAATTAAATATTAAAAGAAATAGTAAATAAGAATTTTGAAATGATTTTTTTCATTTAATTTCATATTATAATAAATTAACTTTTATAAAAAAATTTTATTTAATTTAAAACTAGGTTTATCAAATGAATTTAAAGAAAAGTTCATTTAGATGTGCAGAAATTATTTCTATGATTGAAAAATAAGTATATTTTTATTTTACGAAAAAATGCTTAAAACATTTTAATAGTAAGATTTGTACAATTTTTATACAAATGTTAATTTTTTTATCAAGTATATTAAGTTTATATCATTAACCCGTCTATCCCTAGGTTGCAGTCATATTTGGTTTGAGTAGGTTCAAAATTTTATTGGCTGGGGTGGTATTTCGAATATTATGTTGGGCTGTGTCGAAAAAGTATCTAGGAAACTAGGATAATTAAGGAACTAAATAAAATAAAAACAAAAACAAACAAACTTAAAAATAAACTATAATCAAACATAAAAGAAACCATCAACTAAGAAAATAAGAATTAAAACAAAAAATAAAATGACGCATAAAATAACGAAAAATGCAATAAATAATCAGGAAATTAATAAAACAAATAAAAAATATAATAAAAATAAAGAAAATTAAAAAAAATAACTAAAACACAGGAAAAAGTAAATTAAATTGAAAAAATAAGCGGTACTCAATTCTGATTGGTCCGCATAAGTGAAAAATTAATATATAAGCAGGCACCAAAATCATAAAAATCACTGTTAATTCGAAAACTTCATAGGTAAGAAAATTTTAAATATGACTCACTGTTAATTCGAAAACTTCATAGACCCAGAGATAGCAGCGACTCACAATCAATCCAAAGTTAAATTAGCAACAGAAATCGACATTCGAAGAACCACAGAATCCGAAATCATCATACTATTTTTGAAGGACGAATAATATATTTTCGACTCAGCCCTCACTCGATAGTAAGGAGATTTTATTTTTATATTTTGTTTGGTTTAAAAAGTTAACAGTAATCATGACTTTTTAATGAATAATTAAAATTTTAGTTTAAAATAGTTTTCTTTTCATTTGATCCCTAGTAATGATTTTAATCAAGTAAACGATTTAAATGTCTAAAAGTAACTACTAGCAATAAATGAATTATTGCAAAACTTTATGATTGGTGTTATGAATTATTATTTTATGATTTTAACTTTATGAGGAACGTGGATTTGAGACGTTCCATGCCATGGTGTGAGGGGCCTTCGGGTGCTCAGCCGGTGGGTATGGAGCGTTTCAATCACGCAGTTGATTCGGGCCGTAATGTGAGGGCTTCCTCACGGGTCCGTCACTGAAGGTCACTTAAAATGTATATAGAAAAATCGAAACGAAGGAGTGAAGTAAAATCTAATTTACTGGAGAAGTAGTAGTAGTGATCCACGGTGACTGAGCGAGTCTAAAATCTTCACATCTACAATAATTCCATAGTTCTCGTATTTTGAAAATTTATTATCATCATCAACCGTAGATCCAGACCTTTTAATTCCGTTAGTAGAGCAATCATCATCTGTCTACAGATTACTCACTCGTTTCGAAATTGCCACTTACACTCAATTTTAAGAATGAATCTAGTTTTGGAACACTTACTCCGGCAGTAGAATAGCCATGTAGTAGAATACAATACTATCATCAACATGCAATTGAAAGACAAGACAATATATATATATATAAATCTTTTATTTAATCTCATAAAAGGAAAACTATTCTTGACCTACCTGCGTATGAGCCAGTGCATAAAAATTCCGTTGTTCAACTTCCAAGACGATCGTCGTCAGTTAGTTAAGATTGATAAATGTATCCTGAATAGCTCAATAAATCTTCCACGAAAGCAATATATCCAACACAAGCGACGAGAGAGGTTTTATGTTCCAATTTTCACGTTAGATAGAAACCAACACAGTGTAAGGTAATATCTGGAAAATCCAACCCAAAACGCTAATCTGATTAAAATTTCATGGAGCAAATTCACGCACATACACGCAAATACACGTATTACAAGTTACAGTAGTGAAACCCATATGTAAATACCCATCAGCGATAACACAGTTATTATCAACGTATTTATCCGAGAATTTTTCCACGTGTCACATCCATTAGGGTTTTTCGGTTATTTGACACGGCAGTAGGTAAATTCACATTAAATGATTGCCGTGAGAAATTCTACCCGGTGCACAACGCGTAGTTTCCAGACTGTTAGATAAAAATCATCCGCACTGAGAGATGGACACTTGCCACAGATAACTGATAGCGTGCGGTTATATGTTTTAAGTCTAAATTTTGGGATTTCTAAATCCAATGTTTTCAAATAGTAATTAATTAAATTTAATTAACCCATTATATGTATTAAATCTTCATGTTGGATCAATTTCCGTAAACGGGAAACGAGAAATTCCTTTTAGTAAAGTGAACCTGTATTTTAATTTTTTTTTGAGATCTTGATTTCGATTTAACCCTTGTCAGGAAAAGTTAAATATTTGCAACTCTACACAACTGCGGAATTTTTCAATTTAAATAAACGTGCATTACATTCGTTAGGCAACGTCATGTGTGGCCGGTTGGTTTTCCTGTAACTAAATAGTCCAAAGGGGATAAAGATTTATAGTCTGGGGGAAATTCCTCTTGCTAGCCAACCCCGTTTCCTTTCCGTAGGAATACCTAGTATAGTTAATTAACAGTTGTGTCGGGATAATGACTTTATAAATTTAGTTTTCCCTATTTAGTTTTATCTCTTCTTTATAGCCATCAGATATGCTACCAAATACAAAACCTGTTCTCCGACCTTGTTTTTCTTGTTCGGATAAGAATACCGTAATCAGAGACTTACAAGCCCAGATCGGACATAAGAAAAGGATAGATGAGTTGGAAGGCACCTGGTTTAGCCCCACTCAAATGAAGGAAGTCCAGAAAAAGCTATATCGTAGCGAACATTGTCGGGACGCTCTAATCTCCAAGAGCCGTTCACAAAGGAGTTTAATCAAGGAGCAATCAGAAGCCCTGCACAAGGTGTATCTGCAGGCGGCAACCACTAGAAAGATCGTAAATATCCCCATTCGTGAAGCCGATGAGCTCTTCCCGGCCCACCATGACACCTCTGCCAAATCATCGCCTCCTCCCAAGAAGTCTTGCCGGCAGTGCGTGGAAACCCAACTCTCGCCGAAGCAACCGGAAGTCGTCTTCGTTGGGATTAGCCAGGTGCCACCTAACATCACCTCCACATCTGCGGCAGTCCCGAACAATCCATCAACGTCAAAGTCAAAGCGTCGGCAATTATCGTGAGCCGAACGCAAAAGGAAGCAGCGGGAACGAATAACCGCGAAGCAGTTTAAGCAACCGACGGATCTTGCGATTAAAGTCAACGACCTTCCTGCCACGGTCGATCTAACGTCAGGAATACCAGGGCGAATTATATCTGCCGCTGGGGTAACATGGGAGGAAAACGCCTCCGAATTTTTCAACCTGGAAGTATTGCTGGCAGACACGGAGTGGGAAAAATAAAAACTTCCCCGTGAAACGACCTCATCCTCCGGAGAGTCCTGAAATCGAACTAATAATGTTTTTCTGCTCTTGCGTTTTTCTTAGTCTTGTAACTCTGTTGTGTAAATCATCGACGTATCTGTATATCAATGTTAAAAATAAACAATTTTCATCTATATATATATATATATATATATATATATATATATATATATATATATATATATATATATATATATATATATATATATATATATATATATATATATATATATTTTCCTTTTGTAAGAGATTCAGTATAAAGTTGGTAAATAGCATTGAAAGTCCCTGAGATTCGAGGAGTATTAGTCAGTTTGCAATCCAAACTAAAGGTATTGCGATGGGGTGATAAAATGAATAGACGTAAGTCCTTCTATCGGCGGTCAGGGGTGGGAAGTCGATGCCTCAGTAAGGAGTAGTCCTAAGGTAGGGGCTCACCTGCTTACTGGCGTCTCGCCGACATAGCACATTTCCAATGTGAAGTAATTCACGGGTGCTATGTTGGAGTATAGGTTATGTACGGGTCCTGCTCGGGGTTGACAAAATAATGACGAGCATAATCGGAATGGGCATTCATCTCCTAGGCGAAAAGTTGAACTAAGGGTGGTCAACCGAGTAGTGCCCCAGCAATTAGATTAAAATTAAAATAATTTCTAATGCAAAAAACAACCTCTTAAATAAATGTAATTACTGCGTTTTCAACTAATCTATCGAGACTTTCGTCTAATACATGCCCTACAGTGTTGATCAAAGATAATCTGCTGTGCTGTGTTTCTTTAAACTGAATTTCATTGATTTACCCTGTTCGAACATTTCACGAAAACGAATTTTAAAGAAAAACAATTGAAACGAGGTAATCTATGTTTTCTGTTGAATCGTTGCGATTGAGTTTATTAATTGTAATTTAGTTTTTCGAATTTTATAATTTTTATCAATTTTCACAATTAATTCAATTTCATTTTATTTCATATCACCATAGCTCTTGTAATCCTTGTTTTCGAGATGAGAGAACTATCTCAATGTTTTATATGATTTTAGTTTATTCATTTATCATTATTTTGTCTATGGCAGATTCCAAAATAGAAGCGCCTTTCACATTTAATGAATTTTTAATTCTTTTCTGGACAATAAATTAAGATAATAACATTAACATAATGAATTTATTCGTAAAATGGGCAGGTAATTAGTAGCAATTGACCAAAGTAGAGGGATAGCGGCCCACTAAACCAGCGGCCCTCTGGGACAAAGACATACCCCTACCCCCACCCCCGCCATTAAAAATTTTTTTTCAAGGTCAAATTTTAAACAAAGACATATGACTCATCAAGGTCATTGAAACAAAGACCATGACTCATTCGATGACTCATTCAAGGTCATACGACTCGTCCGATGACTCATCAAGGTCATTGAAACGAAGACCATGACTCATCCGATGACTCATTCAAGGTCATATGACTCATCCGATGACTCATTCAAGGTCATATGACTCATCCTGAGGACTCATTCAAGGTCATATGACTCACACGATTACTCATTCAAGGTCATATGACTCATACGATTACTCATTCAAGGTCATATGACCCATACGATTACTCATTCAAGGTCATATGACTCATCCGATGACTCATTCAAGGTCATATGACTCATCCGATGACCCATTCAAGGTCATTCTCAAGGTCATATGAGTCATGCGATGAGTCATGCTAAATTTTTTAAAATTTAAATTCTCAGAGTTCCCGCCAATGGTTTTTATTATTTAATAGCTCATTCGAAAGGTATTTGAATGGTGAGTATTTTAGACCATCGAAGGTCTATGGAGGTTCAATAACCTTCAAAGAGTTCAATGGTATTGGTTACACTCAACATCTCACAAGGGTATTATTATTACTATTATTATTATTACTATTATTATTATTATTATTATTATTATTATTATTATTATTATTATTATTATTATTATTATTATTATTATTATTAATATTATTATTATTATTATTATTATTATTATTATTATTATTATTATTATTATTATTATTATTATTATTATTATTATTATTATTATTATTATTATTATATTATTATTATTATTATTATTATTATTATTATTATTATTATTATTATTATTATTATTATTATTATTATTATTATTATTATTAACATCATTATTATTATCTTCATTATTATTTAAAAATGTATAAAATTGAAACTATCACTAGTTTTCAAAATACCAATAAAAATGAAAATGACCATATTAAAAGTAGTTATCATTACTAATAATAAAAATGTTTAAACTTGAAAATTATCACATGTTTTCAATATAACAATAAAAATGCAAATATTAAAAGATGTTATTATTACGATTATTAAAAATGATTAAACCCGAAAACTATCACAAGTTTTTAATACACCAATAAAAATGAACACATGAAGTCTAGTTTTTTTTTTAAAAAGATATATTTTTTAATAATATTCATCATTATCATTATCAGTTAATAATATATCATCAATATCAACATCTATATCGATACTATCATCGAAATCTGGGTTGAAATCTCCACAAAGCGGTCCAACATCATCCAATATTTGATCCTTATCATCGAAATCTTGGCTGAAATCTCCACATAGCTGGTTACAATCAACATATCGCAAGTTTATTTTTATTACTATTATTATTATTATTATTATTATTATTATTATTATTATTATTATTATTATTATTATTATTATTATTATTATTATTATTATTATTATTATTATTATTATTATTATTATTATTATTATTATTATAATTATTATTATTATTATTATTATTATTATTATTATTATTATTATTATTATTATTATTATCATTATTATTATTTTTATTAAAAAATGTTTAAACTTGAAAACTATCACATGTTTTCAAAATAATAATAAAAATACACATATTAAAAGATGTTATTATTACGATTATTAAAAATGATTAAATTTGAAAACTATACATCAATTAAAAATAAAATGAACACATTAAAAGTCTAGTTTTTAAAGAAGATATATTTAATAATAGTCGTCATCATCATCATCAGTTAATATAATATCGTCTATATCAACATCTATATCGATACTATCATCGAAATCTGGGCTGAAACCTCCACAAAGCGGTCCAACTTCCTCTAATATTTGATCACTTTCATCGAAATCTGGACTGAAACCTACAGAGAGCGGTCCAACTTCATCCAATACTTGATCATTATCTACAGCATCAACCCCAAAATAATGCCCAAATGCGATACTATTATTTCCCCCCCCCCCATAATCGCTTGTCATCGTTATTTGTCAATGCGATTTTACTATTTTTGATGGTATATAGCTGGTGGTTCCGCGTCCCTATCCTAGTTTGCGGCACTGCAAATTCTACGTTGTTATTGTAGCAGTCTAAATATGACTGGTGCCCAATCTCTGTCCCCATTAATTTCACCCCTTTAGCCCTCATAGTATCTTTGACACCTAATAAACTATAGCACTTAGGTCTTAAGAAAACCCATTCCTTATACCCGAGACCTTTGCTTTCATCTTTAAATTTTCCTATCACAGAATCAAGGTTTCTCGAGTATAAGGGGTGTGCGGGATCATAATTAGAGGTATCTAGAAGATTATCTCTTATCATTGCCGGCAAAAGAGTGTCTAGCTTACAGTGCTTAACCTCAAGAAAAAACGAATCAGTATCGCCGGCAACGATATTTATATCACATAAGAATTCGGATCTATATTTTGCCAATTCATTATATTGCAGTTGATACATGCGTAGTTTAGACAGGTCTAGCACTGATTGGCCTATGTAGCTAGGCCTGTCTAAACATATAATATCTTTATTAAGATGAACCGCAATCAGATCATCCGCTATTTTAATTGATTTTTTGAAAGTTGGTTTGGAGGCGTATACAATCATCTTTGCTGATGAATTGCATAGCCTCAAATTCATACGTTTTTTCAAATTCTCTACTGATTTACCATAGAGACTATTATTGAATAATTTATATAGATCTCTATACAGTTCACATGTTGATTTTGAACGTAAATTAGTATTTCGATCTATATATGTTTTGAAAATTGTTGATTGTTTAAATTTAATTGCTCTATGTACATGCTCAACTTCCGCACCTAATTCTATATACAGCTTGAGAAGCCGCCAATGAAGAACATGGTTCTTCTTAGGCCAATGCGTGAGCATAAGCTTCTCAACCTTTGAATTAGGTGGACACATTTTTTCCGGAGCAAGCGGAAAATCATTCAAATATTCATGCACACGATTAGGGATATTGATGTCTACTTCAATAGTATAACCATATGGAAGGTTTTCAATATCTGCATTCACGCATTCACTCAACACATCATTCAGATTTTCATACACCCAAACAAAGTCACCATACGGAAGATTTTGGCTAAGAGCCCAACCATATAAATTATTTATATCTATATACAAAAGTTCTGTATCTTCAGAACTTGCTACATAATGTTTGTTAACAAATGTTAACCCGCCCCGTATTCCACCTTCGTAGAAATTATACATTTCCATATCCTGTAGAACTTCTATAGGTTCCTGTAATGTCATGAGTGCTGACGCCCATGACATACCTGGAATTCCATAGAAGTTTAGAGGTTCAAGGCCGTTATAAGCAATTGCTTTGGCACGGAATTGCTGAAAATAATCTGCCAAGAGGAATACGTCCAATTTAAGGTACGTTAACATATAGTCTAACATTGTTTCGCAATTTTGCTGAACCCAGATTTCTTGGGCGATAGCATATTCTTCATTAGATACAGAACTCCAAATCGGTGGTAATTCATGAGTAGATTCAAGAATTTCGAGTGATGTTGCAAAGTCGTAAGGAAATATGCCATTTGCTCTCATAATACTACCATCAAAAACAGAAGAAGTTAAAGGTAAATCTGAAAGAGTTTTAACTGCCTTTGCTAACGATGAGTTAACAAATTGCATACTGTCGATAAAACGAACAGTTAATTTGTTAATATTTACAATCAAGGATATAAATTTTTCAGTGGTGGTCGGAATGATATTTAATTTCCAAGATGGAAAATCATTCAAACCATACTTTAAAATGTGATGTAAGTCATACCCCTTCAAATTATGAAAGACAATGGGTAACTGTTTGTTTATTCTCCTAGAAATATTGCAATTTCTACAGGCAGCACCAAGATACTTACCTGTGAAATGATCATGGTCCTTAACCTTATCTTTTATAAAATGTTTACAGAGATAACAAGTCCTACAGTTGTTGAACTCCCGTTCCTCATTGAAAGACAGAGTATTAATGAATTTTCTACCATGAATTTCATAATACGGGAGGACAATTGTGACAGCAATTTCCTCCACCTTTTTTAAAAATTCAAAAACACATTCCAAGCCTATAAAATTAAAATATGATGTTGTGTTAGTGTAATTGTTAATTAATAATAGACCTGCTGCTATTGGCTTGTGTATTTGGTGATGATTTATATCCCCAGGTAAAATAGGCTCAAAGTCCGCGTATATTACGAACGGTGGGGTAATCATCTTTGAATAATCTTTAAACGTTAAATTTTCATTTTTAGGGAGCGTGTAAAGGGTGGTTCCTATTTGATTTTTAGCGCACAATGCAACATGTACCTTAAAAGTTTTGACCCGATAAAAACCATTTAAACAATGAGGGCACCATCTAACTCTAATTCTAGTATTACATTCGATGGTTGAATGACCATTCATTAATCGGTTTAAATTAAAAATTGCGGTGTAATGATAATTATCACCGTCTTGTAGGAGTAAAAGATTAATAGGATTCCCTTCGGTAACCTTAGATCTATGAATTATATTTAGGTGTGGATGATGAGGTACATAATCTAATTTTATTCCCTGTTTTTTTTTTTTTTTTTTTTATTTATTTTATTCCCTGTTATTGTGGGTTTATATTCAAAAACATTGATTGCCAATTTTAAATCTATGTTATTTCTTTCAAATTTCGGGATGTTGCATAACCTCATTGGGCAATCAGTAATGGGATCATAATTTAGTTCGTCTAAGTAATTAGTATAATTGGAAACACGCTCCCTGTGATTTAAAATTATATCACGCTTTAATAGTGATAAAACACTATATATAAAACAAGCATTATCATTGTTTCTTACATTTACAATTGCTTTCTTTTTATATATTGCCGCTGGTGTAGGTATAAAACTATGGCCAGCTAATCGACTTATAGGGTAAAATGTGGTCAAAATAAAATCAAGTTCCTTAATCTTTACAACCCTCCATCCGCTACCTAAATAAGTAAATTTTTCAATTTTCTCATTTAATCGATTCACACCATCGATAAGAAAATTGTCGGAAAAAACACTCGCACTATTTGAAAAGAAATTATCTTTAATTTCTCCATCTTTTTCAAATTGAATAAGAACTGTAAACTGGACTTTTACAGATCCCATCTTTTCAATTTCCACATTAATTTTATTTATAATTTTATCCGTAAGGGAGATTTGAATTAAGTTTTTATGTTCTAAATCAAATCGAATATTTTTACGGGAACCCTTTAAATCTATCTCTATTTCAGGTTCATCATTTATATCTATTTGAATATTTTCTATACTGTTTATCGAACCCCCTATTTGGGTATTTAATAATTCAGATTCATCATCACTTATCACGATGGTTGATAATTTTATAATTTTAGTAGGGATACATGGAACAGTATTTACAGCAGGTCTTTTAGATTTTTTATTATTTCGATTATTTGTATTATTATTTGTATTATTATTATTATTATTATTTGTATTATTATTTGTATTATCTATATTTCTATTATTTGTATTATTAATATTTCCATTATTTGTAATATTATTATTATTTGTACTATTTCCATTATTTGAATTATTATTATTTGTATTATTTCGGTTATTTGTATTATTATTTCTGTTATTGGTATTATTATTTCTATTATTTCTGTTATTATTGTTATTATTATTATTATTATTATTATTATTATTATTATTATTATTATTATTATTATTATTATTATTATTATTATTATTTGTTTTATTATTCTTATTAGTTTTCGCATAAATTATATTAAAAAGGGTCTTTTTATTCAATACAAATTGATTTAAGTGGGTGTAATGTCCCTTATAAAAATCTATGTATTTTAAATCTTGGGCAGTTTCGCATTTGGGGCAAATAAAAAAGTTGGTGCCATAGAATCTATGACCATAGTAAAGCTTCATTACTTTATGACATGCAGAGCTATGTCCAATTGAGGATTGACAATATCGTTGATATAGTTTGCCTAATAAATTTTTAAAAAATAATTAAATTACAATCTAAAATTTTTGAATATATATATCATTTCGATTGTATTTGTTCAAAAATAACATTAATTAATACATTTTATTAGACTAATATAATTTACATAAAATATCTATATATTTATTGTTATAAATCTATAACAGTTATTGATATTTATTTCATTTCTAATAAAAAAAAAACGTAAAAATGAAATAAATATTAATAATTGTAAAATAATCTGAAATTGGTAATTGTAAACTAAAATGAATCATATGAATTATTATTAATATTATTAATATCATAGGTTGGTAGTCGCATGCTGAATGCTAACTATGTGAAAGATATAAATTATTATTAACATCATTATTATTATCATCATTATTATTATTATTATTATTATTATTATTATTATTATTATTATTATTATTATTATTATTATTATTATTATTATTATTATTATTATTATTATTATTATTATTATTATTATTATTATTATTATTATTATTAGTATTAGTATTTTTATTTGAGAAGAGATGTAGATGCATGCTCACTGCAAACTACTTTTATTGGGATAATTATTATTATTATATGAGAAGAGATGTAGATGCATGCTCACTGCAAGCTACATTTATTTGGGGCCATTATTATTATTATTATTATTATTATTATTATTATTATTATTATTATTATTATTATTATTATTATTATTATTATTATTATGATTATTATTATTATTATTATTATTATTATTATTATTATTATTATTATAATTATAATTATTATTATTATTATTATTATTATTATTATTATTATTATTATTATTATTATTATTATTATTATTATTATTATTAATATTCTATGACAGATTTGTTACATGTATTAATTTGTTAAAATATTATTATCAATTTATGATTTATAAAGATTTAATTACTTATCAAATAAAGTTTTTGAATAATTAATCATTTAAATTAATACATTTAACGAAGTGTTTTAGTAAAAATTTGTTAAATATTATAAAAAATAAATTAAAAAATGCTAACATTTCCATTCCATATCGGAATCAGAATCATCTTCTAATTCATCCCGCATAGGGGCATCCCCAATATCAGTGGGGCATCAGAATCATCAACTGCATTTGCAATAAATGTGGAGGCATCAGGTTCATTGACGACATTTCCAATATCAGTGGGGGCATCAGAATCATCAACTGCATTTGCAATAAATGTGGATGCATCAGATTCATTGACGACATTTCCAATATCTGTGGGGCATCATCGACGATATTATTAATTACTCCTTCATTTGTAACTACATTTGTTTCATTATCTGAAGTTCCTTTTTAAATATATTTAATAAATAATATAAAACTTACCACTGTCATCACTAATAATGATTTCTTCATCATCGGTTATAATAATAATTTCATTATCTTCCATAAGATTAATTTCATCTAAATTTTAATAATTTAATAAATAAATAAATAATTTAATTTACCATCATCATCGTCACTAATAATTATTGGAGCATCGTCCATATTATTTTCTGTTTCGGTAACTTCGTACCATAAATTAGCTAAATGTGAATAAAATAATAATAAATAAAAGAAAAAAAAATTTACCGTTTTCTCCAGCCAACATTGCTCTTAAAATATTATTTTTATTATTATTTTGAAAAATATTATTATTATTTTTGTCATAAAGACATCACATGCGTGGAGCATGCACAGTGCATCTTAACAAAGTCGTGACTAATAAAGACAGTCACATGAAAAATAAGAAGGCATGTGTAGACGCAATGTGATTGGTCAAGAGAGTAAAATATTTAGTTTATATATGTGTGTGTCTAAATTCTGATTGGCTGGGACAGGAAATTTTCATTTTATTTATAAACATTCACAAATTCCAAATTTGTCACTTTTAAAAAATATTTATTTACAAATTTGCAAACAAAACAATTATCAACAATTTCAAAATTAGGGATAGCGGCCCACTAAACCAGCGGCCCTCTGGGACAAAGACATACCCCCTACCCCCTACCCCTACCCCCCCCCCGCCATTTAAAATTTTTTTTTCAAGGTCAAATTTTAAACAAAGACATATGACTCATCAAGGTCATTGAAACAAAGACCATAACTCATCCGATGACTCATTCAAGGACATATGACTCATCAAGGTCATTGAAACAAAGGCCATGACTCATCCGATGACTCATTCAAGGTCATATGACTCACCCAATGACTCACTCAAGGTCATATGACTCATCCAATGACTCATTCAAGGTCATATGACTCACCCGATGACTCATTCAAGGTCATATGACTCATCTGGTGACTCATTCAAGGTCATTCTCAAAGTCATATGAGTCATGCGATGAGTCATGCTAAATTTTTTAAAATTTAAATTCTCAGAGTTCCCGCCAATGGTTTTTATTATTTAATAGCTCATTCGAAAGGTATTTGAATGGGGAGTATTTGAGACCATCGAAGGTCTATGGAGGTTCAATAACCTTCAAAGAATTCAATGGTATTGGTTACACTCAACATCTCACAAGGGTTTTATTATTACTATTATTATTATTATTATTATTATTATTATTATTATTATTATTATTATTATTATTATTATTATTATTATTATTATTATTATTATTATTATTATTATTATTATTATTATTATTATTATTATTATTATTATTATCATTATTATTATTAAGTATAAAATGATGATTCCATATGGTTATACTATGGAAGTAGACATCAATATCCCTAATCGTGTGCATGAATATTTGAATGATTTTCCGCTTGCTCCGGAAAAAATGTGTCCACCTAATTCAAAGGTTGAGAAGCTTATGCTCACGCATTGGCCTAAGAAGAACCATGTTCTTCATTGGCGGCTTCTCAAGCTGTATATAGAATTAGGTGCGGAAGTTGAGCATGTACATAGAGCAATTAAATTTAAACAATCAACAATTTTCAAAACATATATAGATCGAAATACTAATTTACGTTCAAAATCAACATGTGAACTGTATAGAGATCTATATAAATTATTCAATAATAGTCTCTATGGTAAATCAGTAGAGAATTTGAAAAAACGTATGAATTTGAGGCTATGCAATTCATCAGCAAAGATGATTGTATACGCCTCCAAACCAACTTTCAAAAAATCAATTAAAATAGCGGATGATCTGATTGCGGTTCATCTTAATAAAGATATTATATGTTTAGACAGGCCTAGCTACATAGGCCAATCAGTGCTAGACCTGTCTAAACTACGCATGTATCAACTGCAATATAATGAATTGGCAAAATATAGATCCGAATTCTTATGTGATATAAATATCGTTGCCGGCGATACTGATTCGTTTTTTCTTGAGGTTAAGCACTGTAAGCTAGACACTCTTTTGCCGGCAATGATAAGAGATAATCTTCTAGATACCTCTAATTATGATCCCGCACACCCCTTATACTCGAGAAACATTTTTATTGTTATATTGAAAACATGTGATAATTTTCAAGTTTAAACATTTTTATTATTAGTAATGATAACTACTTTTAATATGGTCATTTTCATTTTTATTGGTATTTTGAAAACTAGTGATAGTTTCAATTTTATACATTTTTAAATAATAATGAAGATAATAATAATGATGTTAATAATAATAATAATAATAATAATAATAATAATAATAATAATAATAATAATAACAATAAAAATAATAATAATAATAATAATAATAATAATAATAATAATAATAATAATAATAATAATAATAATAATAATAATAATAATAATAATAATAATAATAATAATAATAATAATAATAATGATAATAATACCATTATGAGATATTGAGTGTAACCAATACTATTGTGAGCAATAACCATAAGGGGACAAAATATCTTGTCGGATAAACTCAGAGTATACCTTTGTTTAAAAGATTGAATTATTATTAAGAGAAATTCAAACAATCAAAGGATCAATAGAATATCTGAAAATCAATTCAACGTTACCAATTTCAAACAATAATGCTGCGAATATTAGTACATCAATATTTAGTTTACCTTTGTTAATTTTACATTATTTTATTGTTTAAAAAAAATGTATGTTTTGCTGATTTGTTGATTTGCGAGTTGTTGAGCGTGAGCAGTACCCTTGTGAGCATTACCCATAGGGGGACAAAATATTTTGTCGGATAAACTCGGAGTATATATATATTAATACTAATAATAATAATAATAATAATAATAATAATAATAATAATAATAATAATAATAATAATAATAATAATAATAATAATAATAATAATAATAATAATAATAATAATAATAATAATAATAATAATATTAATAATAATAATAATAATAATAATAATAATAATAATAATAATAAAATAATAATAATAATAAAAATAATAATAATAAAAATAATAATATTAATAATAATAATAATAATAATAATAATAATAATAATAATAATAATAATAATAATAATAATAATAATAATAATAATAATAATAATAATAATAATAATAATAGTAATAATAAAACCCTTGTGAGATGTTGAGTGTAACCAATACCATTGAATTCTTTGAAGGTTATTGAACCTCCATAGACCTTCGATGGTCTCAAATACTCACCATTCAAATACCTTTCGAATGAGCTATTAAATAATAAAAACCATTGGCGGGAACTCTGAGAATTTAAATTTTAAAAAATTTAGCATGACTCATCACATGACTCAGAGAATGACCTGGAATGAGTCACCAGATGAGTCATATGACCTTGAATGAGTCATTGGATGAGTCATATGACCTTGAATGAGGCATCGGATGAGTCATATGACCTTGAATGCGTCATAGGATGAGTCATATGACCCTGGATGAGTCATATGACCTTGAATGAGTCATCGGACGAGTCATATGACCTTGAATGAGTCATCGGATGAGTCATGGGCTTTGTTTCAATGACCTTGACGAGTCATATGACCTTGAATGAGTCATCGGATGAGTCATGGTCTTTGTTTCAATGACCTTGATGAGTCATATGTCTTTGTTTAAAATTTGACCTTGAAAAAAAAATTTAAAATGGCGGGGGGTAGGGGGTATGACTTTATCCCAGAGGGCCGCTGGTTTTGTGGGCCGCTATCCCTCTACTGACCAATATAAGGAATTCATTTTTTCAATATTTTAATCAATCTATTTTATTTACATTTATACTTTAATACAACCGTTTCTTAAGGACACAGTCTTTTCAATTTAATTAACTATTTCGGTTAAACTACTAAGGGAAGATTTACGCATATCATTAAAATAAAACAGTTTTCTTTGTTGAGCTAAATCTGATTTTGAATCCCAATGGTTAAATCGTGACTGAAAGCGTCAGAGCATAGCACGCAAACACAACATCAAGTTGAGTCAAACTAAAAACACGTAGAAACACCAAGTAAACACAACTAAAAAAATTAACATTACATTAAAATGTCTAATATAAAAGTAAGTAAAAATGAAACAAAAGCAAGAAATATTACATTAAATCAATTCAAACCCAAATACAACTGTGACAGAGGTAACCAAATTTGAATTAATGGTGATAAGGAGAGAAAGGAATATAAATTTAGACCACAATAAATAGGTAAGTAAATTCAAATTTATGATTTTTGTTCATTTTTATGGAATTTTTATAAAAAAAGTTTCTGTTTTTTTATTGAATTTTTCAAATCGACTTTAAAACCATGTGCCTGCATGTACAAAGACATATTTTATATAGATTAATCAATATATAAGTCAGAGACACACATATATTCCATATTACTTTTGGAGGAAGATGAAATTGTCTGTGTGAATTATGTAATAAATATGGGATATCTCATCAACTTTTAAAAATCGAAAATTATACATCTAAAATCGACTTTAAAACCCGCAAGGACAAAGACTTATTTCTGTAGTTTATTATATAGGTCACACACACCATATTTTTTGGGTAGAAAATGTCTGTATGCAATGGCCAATAAATAAGGGATATCACACCAACTTTTAAGGAAAACTCAAAAATGTTTCAAGTATCATAACAAGGAGAATGAGGTACATTTTAAAGGATTTTCAATGAGGTTTTACAAGGTATATAATGGTAACACAAGGGTCATTTTGAAAGATTTATGGACGGTCAAATTTTTATGAAATTTATTTAGACAATGAAAAATAATCAATACATTTATTAAACAATGAAATACTTTAAAATTAAAAATGGTAATCGAAATATTAATGTATTCATGTTTACTGCCATATTGTTTGAAATTGTCGAAGTTGCATTATTAACGGTTTTCATATGTTCCATTGATACGTTGATTGTTCGAATTTCTTTAATATTATTATATCAATTTTTCAACTTATGACCCATTCCCCAGATTTCTATTCGAATATTTGAATCTTTTATCGGTTTTGCACAATTCACATTTTTGTGCTTTTCACATATAATCAGTGGTGAGATTCAGCGGTTCGTGCGAACCGTTTCGATTCTACCGGCTATTAACAAAAGAAATGAAAAGCAAAGTTAACAACCACATACAAAAATCTAAAATTTAAACAAAGCATGCCTTCCCACAATTACCAAGTAAAAATTTATAAAATCCAAAATTTTACAGAATCACACTTACAATTTATGATTTGAATTTAGTTTTAAAATTTTCGTTTCTGTGGTCACAAATTTTGTTTAAAAATAGTGTTGTAAAAACAAGTGAATTGTATAAAAACTATATATATATATATATATATATACTTATGTATACTTATAATGTTTTGAGGTTGCGAACCGGTTATTAAATATTTTGAATCACACCATTGCCTATAATGATACACTTTCTCACAACTTTGTTCTCTTTTCACTTCTTTACACTATCAATTTTATCCGTGAGAGAATTTTCCCATTCCTCCTTTAATTATAAATATAATTGAATTCTAATTTTTATTAATTTATTTGATTATTTTATTACCTCAACACAACTAAAAGCCCGTTGCAGCCACAGGCAATTTTAATTATGTCCAGTTTAAAACCAAGTATAATCTCATCAACTACGTATTTTGAGTCGGAAACACTACGCAGCCAATCGCCACTTCGGGTTATCTTGTGATTTTTTTGCCTTGTCTTTGCAGGTTGTGGACATGATGAATTTTAAATGATATGGAGCTGGCTAGGATATCGAGTTTAAAAAAATGATACTAAAGATCTCAGTCAATCTTAAGTTCATATGACAAAAATTGCATGTTATGAAACGAGATCAACGATCCAATAATTTAACCATGAGGTAAGATCTCATGATCTGTCGGTGAAATGTGATATTCACAATTATTCAATTGATTAACAACAATAACGAATTCCAGACAATATACATTTTAATAGATCAACACAATTGATTACCAATTTACACGATTAACTCAATATAAAAACAATAACTTTGAGTGCTAAATCGATTTTACCAATTGTTGAAACCAGGGATAAAGGAATGTGAGTGAAACAAAAGATTACATTCACCAAGTTTAATAATAGTCATTACATCGACGGACTCCAAGAGCATATGCCTGTTGCTAGCACAGTATCGATGATTGTCAATAAATCTCTCCATTCGACAGGAAATCCATAAGAGAATTGCAAAATCAATTTCCGCATCACAAAATTAACGATGGAAAAATTGAAATCGCGCTCAAACGGTAGCCCGCAAATCGGACCCATTAGCTGATAGAATCCCAAGGCTGTCTCGATAGTTACGCCATCGGCATCGACAAATCGAATCTCAGATGAGAAATCCACCAATTCACCAGATTGGTCATAAACGCGTCCTTGAATTGCGAATTTCCCGTCTTTTTGTCGGCATGGAGTCCACAAGTAGATCCACTGCATGCTTCTTCTGTCGACACGCATGCTCAATCTGTGCGCCATTATTTGTCAATGATACCGTGAATGAATATATCAATTAACTCACCGCGGGATCGGTTTGTGGATCAACCTCAATTTCTGCAATGGAAATGATATTACTTATCTAAATTTATTGATCAAGTTCAGATAATAATTTATTAATAACTCTCGTCATTTATGGCAGATTAGGGGAAATAAATTGGCCTAAATTTCACCGTTATTATGGAAACTAGTGGTACATTCACCTACAATATGTTTGTCATATAAACTATCTTGACCTATATCGGTTGCTATGACAATATTAATGTTTTATCCGTTACAATTGAATAGAAAAATCCGCCAATCAATAAATTACCCGTGCCAAATGATTCCAGCCATTTGTTTGCAAGCATTTGATAAAATAGTACCGCCAAGGCCGTCCAGCCTATCAATACAACAGATGAAATACGAATATCAGACAAAAATGTCACCTTAATAAGCTGAAATGAAGTCTCAACTAATTTCTTCACCACGTCAATAACATTGCACGATTTGAAAAGGTAATAATTTGCACGAGGATCAAGAATTTCTCCCAGTTTTTCGTTAATATTGCTTAACCATAAATTTTCATTTCTAAATTATTTTATATTCAACCGAAATAATAGAATGAATATTTTTTTTACTTAACATAAAAATCCGAAATAAATTGATTAACTTGGTAAATATCTTTTACCCAATTTTCGGAGAGTCCATTTTTAAATAACTCTCCGCAAATTGTTGACAGTCCACCAATATATTCGTCGTTTAGATTTATATCAAACATTTCGTATGTTTTCAATGAATAATCGCCTTTTAATTTATAATATTGCCTTATTGATCTAACATATCGCCGGTTTGTATACACAATAACAATAGGTTCACTCATAAAGAAATTATTATCTGAAAGCCTGTATCCAATTAATGCGTAATATCCATTGTAATAAATGGGAAACCAATCACGAATTTTGATTTCATCGGCTTCGGAAAAGCCGGTATTTTTCGTCAAAATATCCATTTCAGGTTTCAACACTAAAATTTATATATCTTATTTATAAAATATTAAGTCAATAAATGTACGATCTTTATTTATTTCTTGTTCAATCCGTTGATGAATATTCTTTTTTGAATTCATTATTATATATGCTAATTTGCAATATTAAAACAACAAGAAATAAAAATAAATTTTTGTTAAAAACAGTTGACGAAGAATATATATTATCAGGTTTTTACTTGATTAATCAAAAATTTATAAAATAATTTCTATTCATTTTTCAGAAAAAATAGTTTAAATAGAAATTTTAATTTATATTTATAAATTTGAGAGTCTTTAATTAAATGTTGAATTATTTGAATAACAAACTAATAAACTTCAATAAAACTTAAATCTTATTATTGAGCTAGATTATGCAAGCGATGGTCAAAATTTTGATGGAAGACGCGAATATCCAAAAAAAATTAACAAAATGAGTAGACAATAACTTAAAGATAAGCATATTTAATCGATCGAAACAAAGCTACATAGCATAGAAAAAACATAAATATATTTAAATTAAGTGAAACATATTAAGATAAAAATAATCTAGACAAAAAGAATAAATAAGAAATAAAACAAAATCAATGAACTAATACTTGCAACAAGTTGCATACGAAAAACATCAACCGTGACAATTGAATTAGCTGTAGTAACATTACTAGCAATTGGAATAATAAGAATATTAACAGTGGCGGTGGCTATATGCATAATAACATTAAATATAACCATGGTAATATGATTAAAAGTAATGATAGTAATCAGATGTAATAATGATGGTAATGTTGGGCTAAAACTGAGAATTGAGAGTTGTTTTAATGAATCGGAAATGCATAACATAAAAATCGCACCAAGTTGAATTAAAACCCGTGATCATACACAAAATAAGACAAACTAAAATACATAATACATAGAGAACAAATAAAACAGGTATAATAAAATAAAGAAACGCAAGAAGTTGCAATCATTAACACAATTAGGAGAAATATCACATTCGAAAAATCTAACAACTAGAAAATAAAATAATAATAAATAAAATAATCGGTAATAAATAAATTAATAATATGAAATGTTTTAAATAAATAAATTTAAAATTGAAATTAAAATATACAGTAAACTGATAAAATGATAAAAAAGTAAAATTATGTAAATTATAAAATTGATAAAACTAAATTGTTTAAGTCAATGAAACTAAAATAAAACTAACTAAACTTATTTAAATTATAAAATTTATAAAACTAAATTGCTAAATTAATAAAAACTAAAATAAAACTAAAATTATTTAAAACTATAAAATTTATGAAACTTAATCGTAAAAATTAATAAAAATGACAAAAGTTTGATTAATTAAACTAATTAAATTAAAAATAAAATTTTGCACACAATCTTGCATGCATGCAAAAATAATATCAAATTTATCGCATTTTAATTTGATAGAGTAGGAAAGAATGCATGAATGCACAGTCGAAATCAGTATAAATACTGATTGAAAATTCGTTAAAAAAAACTAGTTTAATCTGAAATTTAACATTATTTACCAGACATTCAGACAGCTCTCAGTTTTCAGTTTTATGACATATTGGTAAGTTAGATTTGATTTTTGTAATTTAATGTAATTTCTAACTCTATGTAACATATAATTGTTGTAAGTTAATAAAATGTTATAGTAAATTTAGTCTGGTTAATTTTCTTGCTTGTTATCCTAATTTTGTTTTGATCTTTTCTAATATTTATTTCGGAGTAAATTTCTAGTATTTCTTTGTTTACATGAACACTATTTAATTTGGTATTTATGAACATTGTTATTTTTGGATGCCCTCCAGCTTGGGATACGGCTGTGAGCTATTGCCTGAAATGCTAATAGTCGCAGACGGTTGACCAGTTTGGAACATCGTTTTATAAGACATAGTTAGGGATAGGGTCGATGGAAGAACCCAGATTCATTTTGGACAGTTTGAAGCATTGTTTTGACTAGAAATAGCATAGGACGAATTCGTTTTAGTAGAATTTTATTTCCAATTCAAATTTTATAAGTATGAAACTACATTTATTAACTTGGAAATAAGGGCCGATCCCTGCTCAATATTTTCTAGAAAACTATAGGAAACATCCAGAAATGAGGACCATAGTGAAATGAAAGCATTTCAATTATCCAAAAATAGAAATAGACAACGAATAATAACATAAGACCTTCTATCGGCAGTCTAGAACCCGTAAGGAAAATACAATGAGGAGTAGTTTTAGCAATAGAGCTCACCTGCTCATTGATTTTCAACCATTGTGTACAGTACCAAAATGGTCGTCGCCATGGGTACACAGATGGTCTAAAGTGCACTAATCCTGAAGGCGTTTTCACCATAATATTCACCATAATAAAGGTAAAAATAATATTAGTTATAATAATACAAATTTTCATGCTAATAATAAGAAAAATAAGAATTAAAATAAGAACAATCATAAAAATAATAACCAGAATAATGAAAATTATAATAGTAATAATAATGATAACAATAATCGCCGTAATAATAATAATAATAACAATTATACTAGTAATAATTAGTAATAATAATTTAATGTCACTCGTCGCGTGCGTGGGTAAGAAAATAAAAACTATACAGCGATAATTTACTATAGTAAATCAATTATCGCTATAGTAAATTCAAAAGAATAAAATCGATAAAAAAGATTAAAGAATAAAATTATTATTAAAAAAACCTAAGAATTATCAATTTGATATCATTATAATTACTGCGTAAAATCATCTTAAAAACTATATACAACACAAAATTGGAGTTTCTAAAACTTGTAAAAGAAAATTCGATGTCAACCTCTTCAGCAGATCTAGAACATTTCAGCATTCTGTTGTGAATTCGAAGTCAAACCCCCATGGCACACCAAGTAGCTTTCGTTTATTAATAAAATTTCAATTTTGAAGTTGTTAATTTGTATATACAAACAATTTAATATACAAACAATAGTAAACATTATAATTCAATTTCAAAAATTACAACATAACAGTAATAATAATGATAACAATAATCGCCGTAATAATAATAATAACAATTATACTAGTAATAATTATAATGTTGAGGATACCTAAATGATAAATAACATAATAAATAAATAAATTACCTTGGGGAAGATCGTCATGACAAACGGGACGATCTATTGGAACTCAGAAAAGAAAACGGAAGTAAAAGAAATGAAAAATGAGAAACAGAAATCAAATAAAAGAAAAAAAACAAGACATTAAAACAGAGGTAATTGTTAATTAAGAATTAAAAATGAAGGTGAAATTTCAAATTCCAGAAAAACAAAAATATGGGGACAACTTGTCAAAGATAGCGAAAGTCGGCACAACATGAAAAAAGAAAAACAAAGCACATCTTGATATGTGCCAAAGATAAGGCTGAAGCAGAGGAAAATGAAAGTGGGAAACAGAACCTGTCGCCAGTGCCACAAATGAAACTGACTATATAAAGCAGAACAGTTGAAAGAGAAATCAGAACAAAATTAGAAACTAAAGTTGAACAAAAACCGAGACAACGAGAGTTAAAAGGAGAATTAAATTTTGAGAGTAAAAAAAGAGAATCAAATGGAAAATTTAAAGGAACATTTAAAGGCAGAATTAAACCGAGTGAAACGAGAAGTGACGAGAATCTTTTGTAAAATTGAATATAAACTGAAAGTGGAGTAAATAAATTGGTGGTCAAAACAAATAGAACAATCGATCAACGTACCCTGTAATTGAGTATTTGACGGCTAGTGATTATTGTTGTGGTAACAGAAAGGGCTATTCTTCACGTAGTATCGAAATGAGCTCTGTGTGATAAATTGGTTTATATTTAATTGGTTGTAATTGAAATTTGTACAATCCCGTGTGGATATTAATAAAGCTTATTGTATTCGAGTGTCGAATTGTGAATTAATAAACACGCTTTAGAGTCAGAGTAAAAGTTTGAATTTACAAACATTGCCACCAACCCAATAACCCAACAATAATGAGGATAAAGTGATGATTTCTTGGTAGCAGCATTAATTATTTAAAAAAATAAAGTGATAATTTTAGCCTTTTGCTGCGAATAGTGTATTTAATGAAAAAAGTTTTGACTATAAGATAATCCTTGTCAATCTCAGGAGATTAAAATTACTTTATTTCAATTAATTAATAACTTAAATGATTAGTATTTATTTACTTGATTATTAATGACTAGAATTTCAAGTTCTTTCTTGTCCATTAATTGACTTTTTATGATATTTATTATATATTTGAATAATTTAAATGTTTATATGTTATTTTTACAATAATTTCCTCAATTTTTACCTAGTCATTGAAAATCTTACAAGTACTCGCACCTTGAATTCAGTCAATCAGTTGCATTTTTATTATTATTTTTTTTCAAATAAATGATTAACATTTTCTTCAATGAAGATTTTCTTTTAAAAATCAATCTATTTGTTAACACCTGATTGTAAGTGCTTAGTACTTGGTAGTTGGTATCTGGTTGTTAGTAGATAGTGGTTAGTACTTGGTCGGTGATTGAATTTAGGACGGAACTTAGGAGATGGTTATCGGCACATGATAGTTGGTTCTTGGTAGATAGTTGTAGGTATCTGGTCTCTACATTGTAGACGGTATCTAGTTGTGAGTGGCTAATTGTAAGTATTTGGTTGTTAGTATCTGTTTGTTAGTATATAATGGTTAGTACTTGGTAGCTAATTGTAGTACCTAATTGGTAGCAGGTTGCTGGTACTTGGTATCTGGTTGTAAGTAGATAGTTGTTAGTAGTTGGTAGCATGTTGCTGGTATCTAGTTGTAGGTAGCCTGTTGTTGCTGTTGATGATATTTTGTACTATGTAGACGGTATTTTGTTGTTAGTACTTGGTTATTAGTATCTGGTTGTTAGTAGATAGTTTTTGCTCGATGTTAGTGGTGGGTTACTGATGATCAAATATTTTGCTCTTTAGTGCTGTTACCAGCGTAACCCAAGATACAACATTGTTTACCGCTTGATACCCGTTGAGCGATCAACGTTGGTACTGTATCAAGTGGGGGAGTGCTCGCAAGAAGTGAGCGCGTTATCCACACTATAATTGTCGGGCACTCCTTTGGGTTCACGGACTACCGATAGAAGGCTTGCGTCCGATTTTTCCTGGTCCCTTCACCAGATTGTCTTCCCAATATCTTGCCTTATTCATACCACTTATCTCCCACACACATCATTTTCATCAATTCCGGCACACACGCAATCATTTCCTGGCAACTTCCTAGTGAAAGTTAATAATTATTTATTAAACTACCACACATAAGTCAGGTTTATGTTGAGTCAACTTACCATTCAACACTGATAATTATTACTTAATTTCAATTCAGACGAATCCAGATTAAACTAAAGTTGAGTTTAATTATCCAGAATTCGTTCCCCTTTAAAATTAAATTTTCAATTAATAATAAAAATAAAATTTTGATCCAAGGTGTTTAAATCACCTATTTATAATTACTATAATGTTGCTAATTGGTATTTATTTAAATAATAATTTAAATTTGTAAGTTTTAAAATCTCTATTTTAATTTATGCTTTTTATATTAATAAAAATTCAAAATATAATTAATAATCAATTAAATTACCTTAGGTCATTAACCTAAAAAAATCATATATATAATTTTTTAATATTAATAAAATTTTCCATAATTATTTATATTAATAAACTGAAGAAATTTTTGTAAATTAAATTTTTTAGAAGCAAGAATGCGACAAAAACCTCACCAGCGGCTGGCACCATGCGCGGTTCGCTTTTGGTTCCTAGTTTGGAAATATTACTTATAATTATGAGAGGAATAACGAAAGGGTAATAACTATTTTATGAAATATTTATAATTATAATTTATGGTCTAGATTCACTACAGAGACCGACACCCTCAGGAATGATAGCTATCCATGCTCGAGTGACTTTAAAGTTTATTAGAAACTTTGACCATCCAATTTAATTTGTATTCATAAATAAATTTAGATTTTCGGGTTTTAATTTAAATAACATTTAAATTTTCATTTATCATTTAATGTAATTTTATTTTCTCGGGGCACTTGCTCCAATTTATTCAGATCATTTATTATTACCAGAGAGCCTGAAACCTATTTAATCATGCCATGCGAATCCTTTTATTTGATGAATTATATATCCAAAGGGTCTGATTTCCTGGATTATATTTAACACTCAGGTAATGATTTGTTGCCTCCCGCTTTACACATTGTTGTATAGTGATCACAACCATAACTCCAACAACAACATTGGGGATTGAAATGAGGTAAGCTCCACTTATAGGTAAATTGGCTAAACTGTTCGCATCATCCTATAACCTGGGCGTATTTATGTAAAACGAGAATCTATAGTTTTGAAAATTTGATATAGGTATATCTACGCTCGTACACACATATATATATACATACATACACATATACATCTACCTGTATATGTATGCAATTTAAATTATTAATATTGATGTCGTCTTCGACCATTATTTACCTGGGGGGGGGGGTGTTACTAAAAATAAACCTTAGTGATTTGCTTTAATATTATTGGGTGTAAATGTTCTAAAATTAAATTTGTCATTAGGGGAATCCCAAAATCGATAATTTTGTTTAAAATTTTATTTTTAAGAAATAATAATTACTTTAATAATACAATCAGTTTAGTGGGGTTACCGGGGAAAATAAAATCAATGATATCAATAAGATGTAATAGTAGTACTAATGATAGTAGCAGTAATATTAAAATAACAATAATAACAATATCAATAATGATAAACGGCGAATGTACCTTGATATCTTTATGAAATTACCACGGGTATATAGCTTGGGGGTCATTTAGGAATTTTAAGAGTTATCATTTTAAAATCAAATATAAGATGAATATATACATATATAAACATACACATATACACACACATATATACATATATATAAAAGTAGTCTATCTTAGTGTAAATTTAGATAAATATATAATTTGAGGGGGGTCATTTAGGAAATTTACAATCTATAATTTTAAATATAATATAAGTGGAATATATATTAAGATAAGCTAATCTAGCATACTTAGGTAATGGTTAATGACTATATGATTTTGAGGGGGGTCATTCATAAAAATTTACAATTTACATTTTTAAATATAATATAAGTTAAATATGTATTAAAATAAGCTAATTTAATATATTTAGGTGGTAGTTGATGACTATGTGGTTTGTGGGGGGGGGGGTCCTCGATGAAAAATTTTCAACTATAATTTTATAGGTAATCTAAGTTAAGGATATATATTAAATAGTCTAACTGAGTGTATCAGGTAGTGGTTGATGGTTATATGAATTAAGGGGGGTCATTTATCAAAATTCTCCAAATTTATATCGTAAAGGTAATGTATTAATGTATTTCGACAATAATTAATGGTTAGGTGACCTGAGGAATTATTAAGTTTGATAACTGTACATATATAAGTTAATTTATAACTATATATATATATATATATATATATATATATATATATATATATATATATATATTGTTCTCGACAAATGTGTAGTTTGAGGAGGGTACTTATGAAAAAATGTAAATTATACTTTTATAAGTTTCAGATATACATATATAAGTTAGATTGTGAATCTAGATATTTGTTTCGACGATTGCGTAACTTGGGGGGGGGTTATTTATAAAATATTTACCACTTATTATAGATTATATTTTTATCGCTAACGTAATTTATATTTTATACTTTTATGACCAAATTCAGATTATAATTTATAGCCTTTCAGCTAATATAAGTTTATAATTTATATTTTTATGAAATTAAATTTATAGTTTATGTTTTTAAAGCTATTATAATTTTATAATTTATACTTTTGAGTTTATAATTTATATTTTTATGAAGTTAAATTTATAGTTTATATTTTAAAGCTAATATAATTTTATAATTTATATTTTTAAGTTTATAATTTATATTTTTATGAAGTTAAGTTAAATTTATAGTTTATATTTTGTAGCTAATATAATTTTATAATTTATATTTTTAAGTTTATAATTTATATTTTGTGAAGTTAAATTTATAGTTTATGTTTCTAAAGCTAATATAATTTTATAATTTATACTTTTATGAAGTTAAGATTATAATTTGTACTTTTATAATTAACTTAGAGTTATAATTTATAATTTTTATCGTCAATATAAATTTGTAATTTATAATTTTAAGAAGTTAAATTTATAATTTATACCTTTATAACTAATCATAATTTATATTTTGAAGAAATTAAATCTATAAGTATAATTCACATTTTTATGAAATTGAGAGGATAATTTATACTTTTGTGGGTTACGATTTGTATTTTTATAGTTAGTTTAGAGTCTATTCAATTTAAAATACAAGTCTTGCTGATACGCATGTCGAACACCTTTATGAATACTATCACTACTAAATCAATCATTTTTAAAAAATCTTTACTTTACACTATTACTAGAAAATTGATTTAAGACTTTTATAAATCTAGATTCGACAAACGTATAGGTAGAGTTGGTTCTTGATGATATTTAACCGTCTACATTAATTGTGAATTGTAGATTTGTGATTAATTTAGGTCTGAGATCTACTCTGTTTATTAACCTTATTGTATTGTATTGTGATGATTTTGGATGTAGATTCTAACTATGTAAGTTATTCATGTATTGAAAGTCGGGAAGAGTGTTTGCTTTCGCGGCCCCACTGTGACCACTACGACAAACCTTACTGTTGTGTGGTAAGTCAACCCTTTACGGCTGACCTATAATAAATAGGTAGAGTCAGACGGAGGATTTCATCGACCTAACTCCATGGCAGAACCATGAAGTGGTGTGACCTCCGAATGACCTGAACAAAAAAAAACCAATAATATTGATAAGTGCGTGCCAGGCAGTGGCCTGCAATCATTGTGGGCTGTTTACTCATCGATGATAAAGTGCATAGGTGCAGGGTTGGCTGGGATCTCGCTTCAAAATCAATGATAACCGACGATCTCACTCAAACCTACATTTCTATAGTTAAAAAGAAATAATGAAAACAAGGTTTCAATAATAATAATTTATAATTCACAATGAAATCGTCCTTACCTACAATCTCAGAAAAATCAAAACCAAAAATTTGGCATAAGAGTAAAAATATTCATTTGCATTTTTTTCCTTGAAAAGTGACGAAATGTGTTAGTTTATATAGCCTCTGTTTGACGTGTAAGTATACATGCGTGCATTGATGCAGTAAAACAAATTCAGATTATTTTAATTCTCGAACATTCGATTTTTAATTTTTATCGATTTTGATGGCGATTTTTCAGTAAGAATTTTTGTTTTTATTTTTGGAATTTTATTTTTGAATTATTTTTTATTAAATTTGCCTCCATGATGGATTTCAGCATTTCCAGAACATTCCATGCTAAATTTAATCTATTTCTTATTTTTAAATTGTTTTTTATGATTTCTTTTCTAAAATATTTATTTTTTAAACTAAAATATTTATTTTTTATAAATTTTATTGGGTCGTTTGGCGGTCATGATGGATTTCGCCATTTTTATGAATTGTTCTGGATTTTTATTCAAAATATCGATATAATTTTCTTTACGTAAGATTTTATGGAGATTTTCTTTAATTTTCTGTTTTAATTTTTACTAATCGCCTTTATTCGAATTTGTTTTTGGTTGTTTTATGTCTTTCGGTTATATTTGAGTAAGTTTTTGTGTAATACTTCTTGATCGTGTTTTATTTTATTTTTAATTCAGATGTTTTATTTTTGGGTATATTATCTCTCTACTATCATTGTTTACTTGGTGTTTTATATATTTTTATTTAAGTAAACTTAATGCTGGGTATGCGTGTTGTGTACTGACACATTTCGTCCCATTCCTAACTTTGGGTCTAGAAATCAGTTCTAGCCCAACATTAGTAATCAATTCAAAGTAGATCTTTTGTGAATAAAAATTAGAACTCTATATTTTATGTCTTTCGTTGTAATTTGAAATATTTTAATTATTTTACTTAATTTTCATTTCAACATGGTGATTTATTATTTTAAAGTGTTTGAGTTGACAATTATTTTCATTTACCATTCATTATTTTCAAAAAGTATAAAAACTTCATTTATTATAACTAGAAATCTTATTTTATTTTAAAATAGAAAAAATTAAACTTACAAAGTTTTTAAATTGTATTTTTAAAATAATATTTAAGCTATAAAAATCATAAGTTTTATTAAATTTTAGAATTCTAAATTAACAGGTTATTCGAATTAATTATGAATTAGGCCCAGAGATTAGTAAGTTTTAGTAGTGCATTAAGAAACACAATTGAGTAATGAACAAACTCAAATAATAATATATTTATCAAAAAGATTTATATTTTTCAATAATAGTTTATTTTTAAGTTCATAAAACTGAAAAAAATTTATTTACTGTGACTAACAGAAATTCGAATTGATATAAATATTTAATACATTGATAACTTTTCACATACTCTAAATAAAAACACAATAATAAAAATATGATTAGTTTTGTGTACAATGCTAACTAGTCCTCGATAAGTTATTACATTGTCGCAATATTTTTATAATCTTGTTACAACTTTGTTGAAATTTTCCAAAATATGTTTTTACTTTGTTGTAATTTAATGAAATTCCATAAAATTGTGGTCAGGCGCGTACGCAGGATGAATCCATGGGGGGTTTATATATATTATTTTTATATATTATTTTTATATATATAGAGGGGGGTTATTTATATATATATATATATATATATATATATATATATATATATATATATATATATATATATATATATATATATATATATATATATATATATATATATATATATATATATATATATATATATATATATATATATATCGGCATTCGGAATATTTCTTAAATTGTTTTAAGTTTATATATTTATTAATTATAGTTTTTTATATTGTTGTTGAATCATGGGGAGGGTTCAACCCCCAGTAACCCCCCCCCCTCTGCGTACGCGCATGATTGTGGTAATTTAGTGTAAAATATTTATTAAAACGAATACTTTATAATATTATTGTAATTTATTGAAAAATTTCGTAATGTTGTTTTGATTTATTGTAATATTTTTATTGATTTTGTAACCATTAACTGAAATAATTTATTATTATTTTGCAATAATTAGTGATTGAATATAGTTTAAAATACTGTAATATAAGTTATTATTTAATGATGTAATGGATTTTTCGGTTTTTTTTCGGTTACTCATATACAATAAAGATGCAATATTAAAGCATGATTTTGATTGGATGATATGTGCCTAAACTCTATGAATTGTATGTATTGAATAATATTAATTTGTGCGTGTGTGTGAAATAATGTTAATATGTGCGTGTTTTAATATATGTGGTGGGTTACAGGTAATCTAAAGTGTCTACCTAGTCGTGCTGTTTCCAGCGTAACCCAGAATACAATTGACCACTTGATACACGTTGAGCAATCAACTTTGGCACTGTATCAAGGGTTTGAGTACTAGCAAAAAGTGAGCATGCTTAGCATACTATAATTGTCTAGTACCCACTGGGGTTCACGGACTGCCGATAGAAGGCTTATGTCCGATTTCTTTAGGTCCCCGTTACGACAATTAACATTATTGAAAAATCAGAATACCCGAACGCTAACATAACAGCAACAATTTTATTCGGATCACACAATTCGTGTCGGAGTTCATGATGTCTTGGTCGACTCCTTCGGGGTAGTCACTAGCACTGTCGGTTGAAATGGTATTTGGGCCAGGCTGGCTTATCTTAGCCCGTGCAGCCTTGCCCGGCCGAATCTTCTTCCTGGGGGGAATCGAAGGTACCCACTCCTTCGGCTTGGGGAGTAATTCGCTCATAGGTCGATCTTGGAGACTACCTCCTGATCAATGGCCTGTTGATGTATCTTGGTCTCCAGCTCCTTCACCCTCAGACGGAGAGCCCGCAACTCGACCTAATCCTGAGCGCTCTGCAGTTGTAATTGAGAGATCAGCTTCATATGCTTCTTCATTTCTGCTGGCGGAAACCAAGTGCTTTCAAAATTTCGGCAATGGGCCTTGATTCGCGTCAGCTTGGCCCTATATTCCTCCGTCTGTTGTTGCGCTCGTTCCGTGTCCGCCCGCACATCTTCCAGGAGCTTTAACACTAAAACAAATACAATATAAATTATAGGTCAGGCGGCTACGCCCTATTGCTACAACCATCGCTGTAGGTTCAATTACCAAGCCGCATTCTCGTATTAATGCGCACTTAAACCCCGGGTTTAGCCCTATGAGTCTTACTAAAACATTATGAGGTTGGTGGTAATAGGCAAAACTTACAAGAATATCAGTTTACGCGTATATAATAAGGAAATCCAAACAATCAGCTTAATATTAATAAACAAAATATAAAAGAATAACAATTTACACATAGATTAGAAGGAAATCAATACAGAATTACACGATAGCAACACTTTACACATCGATGATAGCGAAGTCAAGACATGCCAATTAATATTATACTGAGTAACAGTTCATTTTCATTGATTGTATCAGGAAAGTGTATCCAATCGAAATAGCATCACAAGGCGCTGATATTTGGCCCGGCGATTACCTTGGTTGTGTTGGGCGGGTTTTCCGCGGACGTCCTCGCTTTGGTGGCTGATCTGGACCTCGCGATGGACGTCTTGGGCGTTCCAGACCACGGCGAATGGCGGCTGTCCGTTCAGGGTAGCATTGAGATCGTGCATAGCCGTCGACGTCCTCGAGCTCACCGGTCAGGGTTGCGTTTACGAGCCGCTGCAACCGGTCCACGGCTTCCTTTACATCCTCAAAGGCGTCGATCAGAGCTAGGGAGGTATTATTGATTGAGGGTTCCGTTTTTGGGACCACCGGAACCACATTCTGACACGTCCAATCGTGGATCTTATACCAGATCCACCAGGACCTCAGCCTGGTGATTTCTTCATCTCGGCTTAGTCGGGTGGATTCGTCTGCCTCCTCTTGGGTTAAGTTGAGTCTTGATGCAGATGTCAAAGGACTCGCGTGGCCGTCTTCTGATCTGATATTAGGCATGCCTGTGATATTAAGAGAGATATTAAGCCGAATTTTTGTTCATTCCTCTACATTCGGTTACCCCAAGACATTTAGTACACAATTACATTTTTCGTAGTGAAAGTGGATTTAAATTGCTAATTAATTTCCTTACTTGATTTTTCAATTTAACTTAAATTAGTTTGAGAATTACGAAATTCAAGATTTATAAATTACCAATTATGAAATTAAAATTCGTGTATTAAAATTAAAGATTAGTTAATAGTTAGTACAGTAAAAATGGATAAATTAACATTTTATAAATTAAATTTAAAATCACTCATACCGATGCCTATTGTTTAAATTATTCAAAAGTTTGATTTATTAATTTAATATACAGACAATTTGTTTAAAAACTTTGTATCAATATAGTTAACAGAAATTATGCTGCTAGGACCCACTATGGAAAGCGTGCATTGTTAATTGTCTGAATTTATTTCGGCTCTTCGCAATCCCTGACCATAGTGGTTATAAGTTGCCCTATCATCTACTGATATTTGATGGGTAAGTTAAATTTTGATTCTTTTTAAATTCGTTTAATTTCAGAAATGGGTCTCCAAACCCTCCGTTTTGGACATGACATCTCAGTCGGATAACGTATTCGAGATATTGCGGCTTGGCGGTAATCCAAGATATGCCGACACACTCAATCTGTGGGGTATTTAGATGGAAATTTGTGTTCATTTCAAATTTTGGATCTATGCCATGGGAATTTAAGGCAACAATTTGAACTCGAGGGATTTTAGAGTAGCCCTCTTTCATTCACCCTTCTATATCATCGGTAAGACTTTTTCAGTGGCTAAAATCATTTCCTAAATAAATTTTATGATTTCGTTGAATACCATTTTTCGCTCTTGTTGAATTTAATTAAATAATTTGTTTAGCGTAAGGTAATAGTTATCAAGCAATTTTGTTAGCTTTTCATTGGAATTTAAGTAATTAGCGATTATAACTGTAACCTATGCTCCTCATTATCCCTGGTCTATGGTTGTACTGGGTATTTATCTTAACTTAAACAGTCGCTCTCGGGGAAAAGGTCCCTTGTCCTTTCTGGCATGCATGGGATCCACTTCTGGGGTAACAGGGTTAAATCTGCCAGGGTGTCATGGGTTTCACACGAAGATTGGAGTTCTTGCTGTCTTGGTCGATGTTGATTGGCTCGTTCACGAGAGCGTATGCATCGTTGATTTGGTCAACCAGGGAAGTTCGATGAGGACACCCTTTAGTTTGTAGGATTGTTTCTATTAATAGAAGCGGTTCTATTGGCTAAATTTTACTATATGAAAAAGAAAATCGATAATGTTGGTTTTGAACTTTTCTAATAATAGTAACATTTGGGCAAAATCGATAAATTGGTTTGGGTAAAGTACATAGTGAATTAGGGGTTAAGATGGAGTGTCCTATCGTATTATATACGTATGGATGGCGAAGGAGAAATTAATCGTGTCTTAGTATTAGGGGTGTTAAATTTATAAAAATTAAAGTATCATTACACAATGTATTGGGTTTATTGAACTCGATCGAGATTCGGGGTTTTAATCATTAAACTTTCGATTAAGCATAATTATAGATAGCATCAATTATAGTATATTAATATTATTCGATATTGAGCATATTAAGTATTTGAACTATTTCGTGCAATTAACCGACTACTAGAGTGTTTTGTAGAATATTAAGTCTGGGATATTTCCCGTTTAGATTTTCCTAATGTTGTGTCTCCTATAGTATAGTTGGGTGTTCATTTTATGTATGTAATTTACTGAAAGGTCGAATTAATTAAAATTTATCTACTTTCCCGATTCAACTGAATACGGTACGATAGGCCTTATTGTGTTATTTACCCGCGATTAGTATCCCAGAAATTGTTTCGTCCGCATAGTCCCTATGACTATACCAACTACCAAGATGGATTTACCCGCCCTACTCATGGTTGAACACCAATTGTTCGTGGCGACCTCTGGTTATGAGAAAATTGTGATTTTAGTGCATGTAAGGTCGTAGACCCAAATTTGGTGCATGAGATCTTGTTAAATTGGAAGCAAGGCTGGTCATCGTCGTGAGCAAAATACTTTTAAGACGATGATGATCACTCTTGCTTAAATGTACATAGAAAAAAATAAAAAAAATTCAATAAGCCAGCATAAATTAGCATCATAATATTTAGGTGATTTGAAATAAACATATACGTATAATTATAAATGAATTAACAATACAATAAAATTTTCCTTACTATCGATTTTCTGGTGTCGAAGAAAACTTTTTGGCATAAAGAGTGTTTTTGTGACTAAAATGTGTCGGTATATATACATATTTTTGTGTGTGCAAGTACACGTGTATGTATTGATGCATTAAAACAAACTAGAATTCTTTTTATTCTAGAATTTTCTATTTTTGATATTTTTAATGGCAATTTTTGAGCCATAATTATTATTTTTAAATTTTTATTTTCTAATTATTTTTTGCTAAATTTACCTCCATGATGGATTTGGAACGGTTCCAGAACATTCCATATTACTTTACTTTAATTTTTATTTTAATGATGTTTGTCCAAATTTCTTTTTAAAAATTTTTATTACTAATTTATTTATTTTTATGACTTTTATTGCTCTAGGTGGCTTTTATGATGGTTATCGCCATTCTTATGAAATGTTCTGGGATTTTCTAGAATTTTTCGATGTTTTATCATCTTTCTAAGCTATTCGAGTCTGTTTTTTGTAATTTTGTGTTTCTTTGCTATTTTTGAGTTAGTTTCTTGCACTACTTCTTGCATCTGTATCATTTTATTTAATTTCTGTGTTTATATTTTTTGTTGTTTTTTCCTTAATTAATATTGTTTACTTGATGTATTTTTATATTTAACTGGACTTATTTCTATTTGCGTGGTGCGTACCTACGCACCTTAGTCACAATTAGAGTTTTAGGTCTAGAAATCAGTTCTAGCCCAACATATGTATACTCTCGTGAGTGGGTTTATTGTAATATGTATTAACATATGTACATCTATTACACTGTGTGTTACTTATAGATTCTAAATAATTTCATACCCCTTACTCGATTTATTGATAACTATTTTTGTAATTAAAACATACTGGTTTTAAATATATTGTAAATGAAATAATAATTATACTTAGAATATAGATTTCTCGGAACAATTTAGTAAACTTAATGTTCACAGCTAGTTAAATTATTTGATTGATTTTTAATGAAGAATAGATATTTAATTTTCAACGGTGAGTAATAAAGTAGAAAATATTATGTTGTAATTTTATTTAATTTAAAGGATATACATGGTTTCAGTCGATACTTTGAAATAATAATAATGTGTTCAGTTATTTAAATTATTTTTTGTGAAGGGTTCTTGGCATAATTTATTTATATGTGAATTATTAAGTTCAAAACTTAACCTATATATTTTGATTATTTCACGATGAGTTACACTAATAATAATGATAATAATAAACAACGTGACGAATTGAGTCGTAACATGACACGCTGACTCAGCAGTAAGTCGAATTAAATTAGACATACTAGCACACCAAAATTAGCGTAAAATATACTGATGTATTTCGGTCACAAAATTCATGATTTTACGCTAACTTTGTTGCAAAAACCTAGAGCAGCGTTTCCCAACCTTTTAGCCAACAGGGACCCACTTGCCAAAATAAAAATCTTTGGCGAACCATTGACAATTAAAATTTGGACCTAGGGGACGAAGTGAGCCATGGACGATTAGGGGGTCTGGGCGGAGATTCAGCCACAAACGCTTTTGAGAGTATTTAGGTGTAAAAGGAGTTCTTTTTGACAACTTCAAAACAACAATTTTGACACCCATAGGGCAAATAAAAAACTAACAGTCAGAAAAAATTAGCAATGTTGTCGCAAATATTTAATTAGGTGTGCTAATAATTTTCAATTTTAAATAACATTTTAATACTAATTTATGTTGATGATCTGGGTTTAATAAATATTTTGGAAAATTATATCTTAAAAAAAACTTTTTTAATTTTCTGATTTGGCGACAGACCTGGAAGAATCCCGCGACCCATAGGTTGGGAAACGCTGATCTAGAGTAAGCAGGATTTTTGTTTATTTTCATTATTATGTAATAATTTCCGTGTTGTTTTGAGTTCTTCAAACAAGCGAGATCGTTTACAATCCCTGTATTGCATAATTATATGGCATGCTCACAGCCAACAACTACAAATTTGAAATAAAATGAATGCCATCCAAGAAAGATGGTTTTATTGCGTCGTGTATACGGAGTAGTTTTACCAACCTGTTTATCAGGAACTTCTTGAAGACATGTGTGGACAATAATCAGCATCGATGTTGTCTACATGTGATGTAAATGTGAATAATTGAATCGACCGAGACCAGAGCGAATCTTTAATTTGTGCGTAGCTCTAAGGGTTCACCGTATTTGAGTCTAGTGGCCCGGTGCGATGGACAACATTTTTAATTATTGTAAATGACTTATAGCGCATAATGACCACATACCTAAATCACATTTAGATGCAAAGATTATAAGACACTAAGAGCTCGATTCTCAAACGTCCAGTGGCCTGAGAGAAGCAAGCATTTCAACATTGTTGACGCAAAATCATCAGCACATATAATGAAGATTAGAATTGTTTCAACATCACTGAATATAGGCCAGCTCATAGTGCTTTAATAAACAAGAAATAAGAGCAGATCTCTGCCCAAATTTAAGTCAATTTTAATTATAAGGAAATAAATGAAAATAAAAGGGGGAAGACAGAGAGAGTATGTTTTCGGGCCCATAGAGAAGCGCGCATTCCCGAAAGCCAGAAATGATCAATTGGTGTAATGCAAATAGACAAATATCGTCTACATTATAGGGATTTATTTGATAAATACCAGGTTCAGGAAACTTAATTTTGGTTAATAGGTGAGGGACAAGGGTGACCTATAAGGAAGTTTGGTACAGTTTCAGTGGCGTAGCGAGGGGGGACAGTTGCCCCGGGCGCCACAATTTTTTGGGCGCCGGATTGAACGCAATATATATAAAATATAGCCAAGCATTGAAAATCAAAGAATCACGCAACGTTTAGATCATACGCCTATTTGGATACAATAACATATATTAGAAATTTTATGCAAATTTCAAATTTATTCAAAAAGTGTTCAAATTTTCACATTTATAAAAAAGTTTATATTTTTCAAATTATTGCAAAATATGTTCTATTTTTAAAATAAACGATGAAAAAGAGATTTTATTTTTCTGTTTTCCAGTTTTTTTCTAGTTTTGTTATATTTTTATATTTTATATTTTTTTAAAATATTATTTTAGAATTTATTAATATGCATTTTATATTTGGAGTTTTTACATATGTCTATTTTAATATCACAAAAAATTTTTTATGGTAAGCCCAGGGCGCCAAAAATATCCCTGCCCCCAGGCCCCAAGTACTCTAGCTACGCCACTGTACAGTTTGTGAACCCATTCGAGTAATTGCCGATTATAGTGTACAAAGGCGCATTGATGACTCAACGGGTACCGAGAGGTACATAATTTTGTATTCTGGGTTACGCTGGAAACAGCACGAAAAGTATTACCTATAACCGACAAAATTATTAAATTAAATTTGAACATTTTAAAATTTTATATTTGACTGCTAAAATTAAAAATATTATAATTTGAATTATAATTTTTTAATAAATAAAATATTTTTATTAAAAATTTGTTAAAAAATCAGTGGCGGCTCAAAAATTTTGTGAAAGCAATAAAAAAATTAAAAAAATTTATAATTATATAAAAACTCAACTCTTCTTGTTTTTCTACAAAATTCTTTAATTACTAAATCATAAAAATTGTCTTTAGTAGCCAAAAGTTCTTTTTAAAAGATTAAAAATTTAAAATCTATAATTTCTCAAAATTGAAGTGCAAGCAATGCTTGTATCACTTATATGGACGAGCCGCCACTGTAAAAAAATCTATAATTTCTACAGTTATTATATCCTATCTAACGGTGGCACGAAATTATCGAAATATATCGTGAAACCAAAGTTTGAATGGCGCAATTAGAAAATGAGAAACAAATTATTGAATGACTTTTAGGAGCAATTAGTAGCTTTTAAAATAATTTTTTTCAAATAAAAGCATAATATTTTATATTGTTTTTTACATTACTACACTGTCTAATGTTTCAGACATAATTTTATTACAAAAATTTACAATAAAATATATAAAAATATATTAAAACAGAAAATAAATACGTGGGAAATTCTTTAAAAAAAGTTAACCTGTTATAACAAGATTTAAAATTGTACCTTCACAAATAGTATAATCTTTTATGTAATTATCATTTTGCAACACACAATTTTGAAAAATAAGTTTCTGTCGATTTGGAAGTACTTGTATTTTCTGGTGAACTAATTCTTTAATATGAATTATTTTTTCATCTCCTTTTAAACTTATTGTAATAAAGTTGCCATCCACTGATTTCAATTTTATGTTGAATTTATATCTAAATGTAAGGTATTCAAATAAATTCACTACCTACACCAAATTTAATAAAATATCATGATTAACCAGCGATAGACTAATTTAAAATAAATATTGTGTACATATCTGTTTTACTATTTCACTTTTTTTCACAATTTTTATTTTATCTTCTTTTATCTTGTTAACTTTTAGTAATTCAGAATGATTTTCAAAAACTATAAGTTTCTATTTGTTTAAATTTTTCATACACTAAAATTTAATGAATTTCTGTTAAGTCGGGTTGAAGAGTATCAGGCAGCACAGTTGTGTCCAGTAGCTGAAGTATCTATGAAAGAAACAGTGAAGTTTTGATCAAGGAATCTTTTGATGCGAATACCCATGTGCCAGATCCTTCCTTATTAAATTGTGATCACTGATTTACCAAAGGCCAATATACAAATAAAATAGATCATTTAATAAACAAGGTATCTCGAATTGAAATATATATTACACCGAAATAAATATTTCAAGAATTTTTATTTCCACGAAGAAAATGAAGAATTTCTCCCATACTATGTTCAATTATACTCATTCTGAATGAGTCATTCATTTACCATTGCATTAAAACGATTTTCTAAAATACTTATTATGATCGAAAAAAGTCAGAAGAGGGAATTAATTACTGTAGAAGGGATTGAGAATGTTCAAAGAACAATAAAAATTCCACTGAATTAGAAAATATTTGTTGAGACATACAATTAATTCGAATAAAGAATTTATTCAAATTAACATTGCAGTAAATAATTGTCATACCTTCTCCAATAATCAATATGCCGACGAAAGCACGAACACTTGATCTGGAGATTGCATGGAGATTGTTGAAGATCTCGACCATCATTAGAGAGATCATTGCTAATAAGAAGGTTTCTGTTTCTTGAATTTATGGCATCTTTGATTTATTGATTTTGACTCGATTTGATGATTGCGAAGTTAAATAATTCGTTGTTTTTTTTTTAAATTGAATTTGATGATGATTTTGGAAAAAGACGGGATTATTTAAACAATCGTTTTGAATTTAATTTAATTAATTAAATAATATATTTTTAGTTCAGTTATTAAATTGATAAAAGTGCTAGTCAGAGGCACTACACTATCTACTAAAAAAATTTCTTATATTACCTTAATTTTTCTATTCAAATATTTATTCAAAATGATTACTCACATGTTCCACTGAGATCACTTAAATAAGTGATGAAGAATAAAGTTTATTATTGATTTTGTTTCGTTTTTTTGTGTTTTATTTCTGTGTTAATTAATTGGTAATTAGTAAGTTTATTTGTTATTTTTTTTCAATATCAATATTATTATTTACAATTTTGCACTAAAAATTTCATTACCTTAATTATTTTTTAATTTCTCAGACGACATTGTTTCGTCAAAATAAGTTACAATAAATATTTAACTTTTTAAATTAATATCTTACTTTACTTATTTACTTTAATTTCTCAGACGACACCGATTCTTAAAAAATATCTATAATATATTATCTATAAATATCTATTCAAAGTAGGTGCTTCTAAACGTCTACGCATAAACGAAGAAGACAGACCCAAGCTAAGATTTTTCATAATTTTTTTGCGACTTAGAGGCTTTTCTCGTTTGCTGTTAACATTATGGCTGTAAATTATATATGCGTTTATACAAGCAATGTTTATCATTCCATACAAGAAAGCCATAGGCCATTTATTCGTCTTCCTACTACATGACACCAGAGAACACATTTGGTCCAGTGTGTCTAATCCACCTTTTGATTGATTATAAAACATAATCATTTCTGGTTTACTAGTAGTTTTGTTGATGGTAGCATCCTCATCACACGACGATAACAAGTAAAGCATTTTCGCCGGTTTTGGTTTAAATGAAACGAGAGTAAGGGGTCAGTCAAAACAAAACATCGATATCCCGACTGGCCTAGAGTGACTGTTTTTTAGTTCTTCAGGTATCTCTCGTTTATTTGATCGCAGGGTTCCCACAATGGTTAACTTATAATGTTCTTGGAGTAAGCTTTTGCCAAAGGGATTGAGGTCGCATGTAATATTACGACAACTACCATGTACAAGCTTTAATAATTCCTTTACATAGAATTCTCAGAGAGGCACTCCGTTGGTTTGGGTCCTTCTTCCCAAATAAGGCATTCCATTTATTATGTACTTAATACCATTGTCAGACATCATGAGGATTTTTATGCCATATTTACTTGGCTTGTAAACGGACATCGCTTTCTAAAGCCAAGTAACTGTTCGTCTATTGTCAAATGAGCACCTGGAGTATAATTGTATATGCATTGGTGGATAAATAGATCCCATATTTTTCTAACAGGAATAAAAACATCATTTTCTCTAAGTGCGGGCAGTATGGTTTTGTCATCCATTCTGACATCGTACTAAGAAATCAAATCGATCACGACTCATCACAGAGACGTACACCATTGTCGAAGATCTGTCAAAAAGCTCGTCTGTGGACATATGATTATCTTTTCTCGTTTCTGTCATTACCAGTGTTAGACGCAATTAAATTCAAATCTTCTTCAAGCATTTATTTTATAACAACTTCAAAATTGTGCCGTTTACTAGTGTATTTAAACACCGAGGCGTGATAATTGTTAATATTAATGTAATTACTTGTCATACATTTAATTGATTTAATTTAATATAATATGATATAATTTAATATAGAATTTAAATATAAAAAAAACAGAAATAATTATTTCTACTAACTGATCTCACTTCTACCATTTAACCATAATAATTTTATATAGGGGTTTACTAACTCCTTACCCCCTCATATACATTACAGCACATGCGGCTTAGACCTCTTTGAGCTCGAACAATATTTACTGCCGAGACTCTGCCACGCCTCATTCACTTTGACGTGNAATAAAATAGATCATTTAATAAACAAGGTATCTCGAATTGAAATATATATTACACCGAAATAAATATTTCAAGAATTTTTATTTCCACGAAGAAAATGAAGAATTTCTCCCATACTATGTTCAATTATACTCATTCTGAATGAGTCATTCATTTACCATTGCATTAAAACGATTTTCTAAAATACTTATTATGATCGAAAAAAGTCAGAAGAGGGAATTAATTACTGTAGAAGGGATTGAGAATGTTCAAAGAACAATAAAAATTCCACTGAATTAGAAAATATTTGTTGAGACATACAATTAATTCGAATAAAGAATTTATTCAAATTAACATTGCAGTAAATAATTGTCATACCTTCTCCAATAATCAATATGCCGACGAAAGCACGAACACTTGATCTGGAGATTGCATGGAGATTGTTGAAGATCTCGACCATCATTAGAGAGATCATTGCTAATAAGAAGGTTTCTGTTTCTTGAATTTATGGCATCTTTGATTTATTGATTTTGACTCGATTTGATGATTGCGAAGTTAAATAATTCGTTGTTTTTTTTTTAAATTGAATTTGATGATGATTTTGGAAAAAGACGGGATTATTTAAACAATCGTTTTGAATTTAATTTAATTAATTAAATAATATATTTTTAGTTCAGTTATTAAATTGATAAAAGTGCTAGTCAGAGGCACTACACTATCTACTAAAAAAATTTCTTATATTACCTTAATTTTTCTATTCAAATATTTATTCAAAATGATTACTCACATGTTCCACTGAGATCACTTAAATAAGTGATGAAGAATAAAGTTTATTATTGATTTTGTTTCGTTTTTTTGTGTTTTATTTCTGTGTTAATTAATTGGTAATTAGTAAGTTTATTTGTTATTTTTTTTCAATATCAATATTATTATTTACAATTTTGCACTAAAAATTTCATTACCTTAATTATTTTTTAATTTCTCAGACGACATTGTTTCGTCAAAATAAGTTACAATAAATATTTAACTTTTTAAATTAATATCTTACTTTACTTATTTACTTTAATTTCTCAGACGACACCGATTCTTAAAAAATATCTATAATATATTATCTATAAATATCTATTCAAAGTAGGTGCTTCTAAACGTCTACGCATAAACGAAGAAGACAGACCCAAGCTAAGATTTTTCATAATTTTTTTGCGACTTAGAGGCTTTTCTCGTTTGCTGTTAACATTATGGCTGTAAATTATATATGCGTTTATACAAGCAATGTTTATCATTCCATACAAGAAAGCCATAGGCCATTTATTCGTCTTCCTACTACATGACACCAGAGAACACATTTGGTCCAGTGTGTCTAATCCACCTTTTGATTGATTATAAAACATAATCATTTCTGGTTTACTAGTAGTTTTGTTGATGGTAGCATCCTCATCACACGACGATAACAAGTAAAGCATTTTCGCCGGTTTTGGTTTAAATGAAACGAGAGTAAGGGGTCAGTCAAAACAAAACATCGATATCCCGACTGGCCTAGAGTGACTGTTTTTTAGTTCTTCAGGTATCTCTCGTTTATTTGATCGCAGGGTTCCCACAATGGTTAACTTATAATGTTCTTGGAGTAAGCTTTTTTGCCAAAGGGATTGAGGTCGCATGTAATATTACGACAACTACCATGTACAAGCTTTAATAATTCCTTTACATAGAATTCTCAGAGAGGCACTCCGTTGGTTTGGGTCCTTCTTCCCAAATAAGGCATTCCATTTATTATGTACTTAATACCATTGTCAGACATCATGAGGATTTTTATGCCATATTTACTTGGCTTGTAAACGGACATCGCTTTCTAAAGCCAAGTAACTGTTCGTCTATTGTCAAATGAGCACCTGGAGTATAATTGTATATGCATTGGTGGATAAATAGATCCCATATTTTTCTAACAGGAATAAAAACATCATTTTCTCTAAGTGCGGGCAGTATGGTTTTGTCATCCATTCTGACATCGTACTAAGAAATCAAATCGATCACGACTCATCACAGAGACGTACACCATTGTCGAAGATCTGTCAAAAAGCTCGTCTGTGGACATATGATTATCTTTTCTCGTTTCTGTCATTACCAGTGTTAGACGCAATTAAATTCAAATCTTCTTCAAGCATTTATTTTATAACAACTTCAAAATTGTGCCGTTTACTAGTGTATTTAAACACCGAGGCGTGATAATTGTTAATATTAATGTAATTACTTGTCATACATTTAATTGATTTAATTTAATATAATATGATATAATTTAATATAGAATTTAAATATAAAAAAAACAGAAATAATTATTTCTACTAACTGATCTCACTTCTACCATTTAACCATAATAATTTTATATAGGGGTTTACTAACTCCTTACCCCCTCATATACATTACAGCACATGCGGCTTAGACCTCTTTGAGCTCGAACAATATTTACTGCCGAGACTCTGCCACGCCTCATTCACTTTGACGTGGACCAACAATATCTCTGATAGTCCTCTGTTGCAAAGCTATGATCCTACGAGAGACCGAAGTGGAGACTGGTTGTTCAGTACTCTTTTGCACGTCTAAGATTACACTTCCACTTGGTGTTGGGTGTTCTCCTAGTATCTCATCAATATAAGCTTCTTCTGTGCCGCTCTGGACGTAGTCTTCACTTTCGTGGTCTGCTACTTTACTGTCAGTATCCTCACCGGGAAGCTCGTAATCATTTTGCATAAGAGCGGCCAGGATATGGTATTCGTTTAAGTTTCTACTCCCCATTGAATTATATCAATAATATCTATTGAATATATATAAAAAGATACCTCCTCACTATAGTCAAAGTTTCACATTGAAGTATATTGCTACATTATATTGACAAAAAAACTAATTAGGTTTCATGTAATAAATAATTTATACATACTTTAGTAAATATTCAATATAAATTCTAACGAAAGATTGATTATGTTATTGAACCAAATTAAAAATAATTAAAGACATTTTTCTTATTTAAAAATGATAAACTAATTTGATATTTTTGTCAGATAAAAATTAATAATAATAAAATTAAACTGAAGATTTTTATAAAAAATACATCGCTTACTAACTTCGGCTTTTGAACTACATTAATGACTGGTTGATTTTGGAATTTGTAGTCACTTATATTTTTAGAATCATCTAATAAAATACCAAGATAAACAATTCTCTGTTCACTTGATTCTATCCCCGTTTTTTCAAAAATCTTTTTTTTTAATTCCATAACTGACTCGCTGAGACTTATGGAAAGGCTTCTCGATTGTCCATCCATCGTCTTACAAGTTATTTCTATTTCATTTCTAAATTTTTTCAAAATAAAAAATCTTTAAAATATAATTGAAGATATTACTTTGGTTTAAGTTTAAGTCTTCTGTCAATAATCGATATAACAGGATTATTTTGAAACGGAAAGTGGTAAATTAGTGATGAACTCCTAAATAATTAAAATATTTTCCAAACATATGATGTTGAAAAGAAAAATTTGAACATAATATATTATAGCTCTCTCTCTCTCTCAATGGAAAAAATATCAGTGAGACGAATTAATAAATTATGATGAATTGCTCTAAATATGAAAACATTATTTTTCCAAAAATTTGAAATGTGGATTGTGATACTTAGTGCAAATCCCAATAGTAGACTAGTTTCGAGCATTTGGCTCTCATCAGTACTATGCAGGAGATGCGAAGATTTCTCTTCGCACCAGGTAAGTATACAATATTGCTGATTCAACTCTATTGCATACTTTCCGTGAGTAGTATATAATGAGGACTCCAACCCACTTTCAAGGTCATGAAATGTCAAGAACAAATATAGACCAATTGAATCATTTATTTATTTATTATTATTATTATTTTTTTTAAATTAAAATTTTATTTAATTACTTCTATTTAATTTTTTTTTCTTTTTAATTTTATTAATTAATTATTTTATGTTTTTATTTTAATTACTTACTTAAGTTAATTTTTATTTTATTACATTTAATTAATTATTTTAGTTTATTAATATTCTATTTTATTTAATTACTTCTATTTATTTATTTTATTTATTTTTTAATTTAATTAATTAAGTATTTTATAAATATTTAATTTTAACTTATTTAATTATTATTATTTAATTATTAATTATTTAATTATTATTATTTATTTATTTATTTTTTTATTTTAAATTTACATTTAATATATTCTAACAAGAGCGTAAATTATAACATTAATATTTCAATTTGAATAAAATTTTAATTACCGTATTTTAGCGATTATAGTGCGCACTTTTTTTGTGTATTTTTTTCTAAAATACCGATGCGTATTATATAAGACAGGTCAAAATTATGAGAATTCGGATCCCAAGGTAGAGGAAAATAATTTGGAAATAAGTTCATGTGAGGAATCTGAAGGTTTTATGGGTTTTTACGATCAATAAATACTTTATCTGCTAACCTGCTGTTTTTTAATATTGTACTTGTCGTATGCTACACTATATGTCTTATAACTATTTTTCAAACTTTTTTTCCGAATCGAGCGCGAAATTTAGTTGCGCACTATCCAGGGGAGCGCACTATATTCGCTAAAATACGGTAGTAATTATTCAATTTGAATAAAATTTTAAATAGTAATTATTTAATTTATTATAAAATAAAACGCTGAGTTAATTTTAGATAAACCGGCTAAATTAGTAAAAATGTAAAATATAAAAATCAATAGAATTGAATGAACTTAGTATCATACTTTTTAAGAATAGGAGAAAACTTGTCTTTATTTACTTGCTCTCTAAAAAAATAAAATGAATATCAATCTTATTTTTATGAACAAAAAATTAGCAAGATAATGTTTCTTTAAATGTTCATCGCAAAAAAATGATACCTGCAAAAAGTCACATTAAAAAAAAATTATGAAGCATGTAATACAAAATCGGTTGCAAGATAATCCACAGAAAATATCAAATCATATTAAAAAAACGGATTGAATTATTTTATTGAATTTCAAAGATTTTTACAGATTCATAACATTTGCATCAACAACTAAACCAGTGTTTCCTGACCTTCTTTATGCCATGTCTCATCGTAGTATTATCAAAAGTCATGCCACCCACCGGGACCTTTGAAGTAGCTGTCAAACGTCGATAATCAGTATTGCCAGTATGCAAGAATAACGGTCGATGAAATTGCTGTATGCACGTCGTTATATTTAATCGTGAATGAGCATATTATATTAATGAAAAAATATGTGGAATAGTTGATGATTGCTGACGTGCCCCACCTCCAAGGCGTGATGTCCCAGCGTGGGAAACACTGAACTAGACAGATTTTGCTTGACAATGCTTCAAAGTATTGTGCCGAAACATTTATATCATTCAATTGACGCCGTCACATAAATTCACAAATTATAATGCTACATTGAACAGTGATTGCCTCAGCGTCGATGACTTTTCATATTGATTCAAAGGCAATAAAAAACGAATAAAAATAATAATCAATATTATTAATAGTTTTTTCAAAAATGTAAAGGGAAGTATCCTATAAATCAGTGTTTCTCAAACTGTGTGCCGTGAGGTTGAACCAGGTGTGCCGCGAGAATTTTTTTCCCAAAAAAGCTGGTAATACAAAAAATTACAAAAACTATATCAAGCTTTTTATTGTGAAGAAGTCGCTTCTGTGAATCAAAATTACAAAGAATTGTCTTTATTACCTTATAAAAATCTCTCGTAATCATATTTAATTAGTATAGACTAAAAAGTACCTTTTTATATATCATTGGAAAGTCAAAAAATTTGTAAAAATATTTGATTTTTGAGCAGGTGTGCCGCAAGCAAGAAAAGTCTGAGAAACACTGCTATAAATTCAACTTATAAACCCTATGAAATAAGACAAGCGCAACAAATACCATTCCAATAAATACAATATAAATAAAATGAATCCGACATAGTCATCATTTTTATTCATTTCCATCAGATTACTTACTAAATGCATCGCATATTAATTGTTAATGAATAAACTTGAAAAGTCTACTGCAAATTTTTATTAAATAAATAAAAGTATTGATCTATAATCTGAATGAAAAATAATGGAAATTGATAATCAACTAATTAATATAATTATTCATATCTAATTGCGTATTTATTAAAACTAGTGACAATATTTCAATAGCAGCGCACTTAAAAATTTGTGCCTAGAAAATGTTTTAATCAATAATTTAAATAGAATATATGGATATTTTGGAGTTAAATGTTTAATTTTTAATATGATTAGATGAGTAATTAATAAATAAAAAAACAAAGAATAAAAAAGAAAAACTACTGAATTTTTGGAATCAAATTGATAAGACATTTGTCAGTGATTCCTGAATTAAATAATGATTTATTGTCGTCTAGAATCTGACCGTTGTATACTAATATCTGCTCTTTGGACGATATAGAACATATGTTTTGAATTTCTGATTTCAAATTCATAACAAGTATACTAGACTTCGTTTTAATTTTCGTAAGTTCAACATCAAACTGATATATAGAAACTTCAAATTCCCTGTAAATAACAACATTATTATTTTAATAAGAATATCGGATGTTTACTTGTTTCATCATAATGATATTAAATTTATTCTATAACGAGCCATCAATATATATAAGTGAGATGAGCTAGTTGATTTTAAAATATTTTGAGTCCAAGCTCAAAGTGTACAAAGTCAACATATATTAGATCATTTGAATCATAGATTTTAAAATGGAAAATTCTTTAGTGGTGCTATCATATTCAAATGAGATATCAACAATTACAAAAGACGAGTTCGTTTTACTTGCACAACCAAATGGATTTGTGTCATCAAATTTGACAATCTAGATTAGGGTCAGTGCAGTGGCGTAGCGAGAGGGGGGGGGGCGAGGGGTGGCAGTCAATTTTTGGGGCGCCGGATTGAACGCAATATATATAAAATATATAAATATAGCCAAGCATTGAAAATTTTTTAAAATAAACGATGAAAAAGGGATTTTATTTTTCTGTTTTCCAGTTTTTTTCTAGTTTTGTTATATTTTTATATTTTATATTTTTTTAAAATATTATTTTAGAATTTATTAATATGCATTTTATATTTGGCGTTTTTACATATGTCTATTTTAATATCACAAAAAAATTTTTATAGTAAGCCCAGGGCGCCAAGTACTCTAGCTACGCCACTGGGTCAGTGATATACTTTTTGTTATCAATATAAAATTAAAAACTACGAGTATTTTAAGCTAAGTTTAAGAAAATTTATGTATTTATGAAATATATAAATAAATTACTTACCTTAATTTTCTATGGTAACTAGCAGATTTGTAATATTTATTTGTTTAATTAGCTTCCTAGCACGCAGTACGAACACGAAGTGTATCATCTGAGAAACAAATACAATGTAACTGGGTAAGAAATGCAATATGTTAGTCTTAGTAGTCCGTAGGAATTCTTAGAATGCAAAACAATGATTTTCATAAATATAAAATTTAACTTAATTCTAAAAGTCGGGACTTTTGAAAAACGTTGCGGGGCGCGGGATAAATCGTGAAAAATCGGGATTCTGGCCACCTTATCTTATACGTATTATGTACATAACACACGTGTATGTATTCTAGATCTATGCGCTGGAATCCAAATCTGATTCCAAATTGTCAAAGTTTTTCTATTTTGTATTTTGTTTCTGTATATTACGGTGTGATTTCCCTAATTAAATAAAAAACAATTAAATTACGTTATAACAAAACTTCGTAAAGTGAAGGATTGGTGTATTTATTTTCATATAAAGGATTTTTTGTTCAAATTCGATTAACATTTTGAACATGAACCGATATTTCAATTATTCCTCCAATTTTAAACAAATCCAAATATTATCAATTCATCGATAAAATGAACAAAAAAATTAAAAATAAATAATAAAAAAATGTTATTTATGCATAATTATTTAGATTAAATAATTCATTCTCAAAAAGCTAATCTAGTTTTGTAGGACGAAGGATTCCTAACTAAAGATTAAATTATTATATTAAATCTAGATTTCATCTATTTTCATTTCATATTTGTTATTAATTTAACGTTAATTTTCGATACAATAATTTTAAAGTGTTCGAAGCACGCCAAATATATACCAAAATAATTACCGGAAGTCTAACAAAGAAATGAAAATACCAAAAGTGAAAATATAAGATTTAACTATTATATATAAATCAATTAAAGTAAATTACTTTGGATAAAATGATATGCATATAATAGATCCATCTTTAACTCCATAACTAATTAATTTTTCATCGTTTTTATCTAGATAACCTCGTTCATAAAAAAGTTTCTGTTCGTTCGGAGAAAAACCAAGAATATTTTCTATTTCAGATTTAAGCTGCCCGCAAGTTCCGTCTTTCGTAACTTCGATTGGATAAACATCACCATTCAATGTTTTCACTTTAACATTCATTAATAAATTCATATACTTCTTCAAAATAAATGCTATTTAATTTCTAAAAAAGTCAAACAAAATAAAAAAATGCAAATTACTAAAAATGTTATATTAAAAATGTTTGAAATTAAACCAGTATTATATGAAATATTTAAACACAATAGGTTATAAATATAGGATGTTGCAATAAATTTTTCTGATGCCATATAAAAATAATTAGTGTCGTAAGTAATATTTTTCATAAAAGAGTAAATATATTTTTAATGAAAAGCGGCCAAAAGCATAATTAATGTGCTGGACCTTGCTTTATCATTACGTATTCATTTGTTCTTTATTGTACATTCTTGTGCATTTAATTATGGTCCTTGTTATTTGATGCTAATTAACGTTATTTTCAAAAATTTGAGTGGGATATACTCATATTTTTAGTTCCGAAAAATTTATTCTTGGATCTTTTGAAGTGATTGTTAGTGTGTAGTTTGAGCATATTTGTTTGAGAAATTGTGATATTTTGCTGAATGTGAAATTCTGAAGTTTAACTTCCCAAGACAGGATTTTTGCAAACTATTCTGTTAGAACATCAGAATTGTTCTCAGAATTATTGGAGTTTTTTGTCTTTTCTCGTCAAATGAGATTATTGCTTTTTGGAACTTTTGATTTCTTGGTTAACCAATTGGCGATGTTTGATTGGTCCTTAAAGTTGGGATATGTTCCCATTGGCTTTCGTGGCGATAAAATTGATCTAAGCCGGCTCGATGAACTTTTAAATTTTTGAACTTTAACTTAAAATAGAGATCTTTGGTTAGTGTTTCCAGACGAATAATCGAGTAACCGAGTACTCGTCTATTTTCAGATATTTTCCATTATTCGGTTAACCGGGTAATTACGTCGAGTAACCGAGTAGTTACTTTAGATATAATTTTTTTTTCAAGCAAAAATTATCAGAAATTATGATATTGGTTGCTATAGTAACATTCTTTGGTAGACTTTGGTAGATTTTATTTTTTCCTTTATAATAAAAACAGTTTTGTACTATATTATAAAATAGAAATATTGTTATATAAACATGCTATGAAACTTCGTAAAGCGAAGGATTGGTGTATTTATTCTCATATAAAGGATGAAATACATTATAGGTAAATTTCGTTTAGTAATAATGAATTCAAATATTATAAACATAATAATGTTATAAATTAGGTATTCTTATGAAAATAGGATTTCCTGTAATTCATATTTTATTTCCTTAATGTCATATAGTTCCAAAATCGGCGTTGGGCCATAAACTGAAACTTAATTCAACCTTGTTCATCCAGTACGATAAAACAACACTATAGAAACACGGAAATTTAAATTTACAATAATTTTCAGTGTTAATTAGTGTCAAACTAATTTTCACCATTATTTTATTAGATAATTATACCCATTTATTTCTTCTTTGCAATTGCCACGATTGCAGTGCCATCAGAAATCAATTCCTTCATTATTTTTATTGTTATCATGAATTATTGTATATTACTTTTATTATTAAAATAAATAACTATCATTTTCATTTTCGTTATTATTATTATTATTATTATTATTTTTATTATTATTATTATTATTATTATTATTATTATTATTATTATTATTATTATTATTATTATTATTATTATTATTATTATTATTATTATTATTATTATTATTAATATTATTATTATTATTATTATTATTATTATTATTATTATTATTATTATTATTATTATTATTATTATTATTATTATTATTATTATTATTATTATTATTATTATTATTATTATTATTATTATTATTATTATTATTATTATTATTATTATTATTATTATTATTATTATTATTATTATTATTATTATTATTATTATTATTATTATTATTATTATTATTGGATTTTATTAATTCAATTCGGTAACTTCTGACTCCACATGTCCATTTGTTTGAAATTCACCGCTAACAAACTACTCAACGTATATTTGAATCACAAAAATATATTTCTCTTGATACAAAATAACCAATAACCAAAGTTTTACGAGTTTGACCGATTCTCCGCTCTGTGTTGATGCCTTGACAAAAGATAATATTCAATTTTTTATTCCCTAGCTTCTTTTGACCAACTCCTTCCTTTTCTATTTGATTTAATTCTTTTCCACTTTTTACGTATCTCCTGGTTCTATGTTTTCTTTTTCCATAAACTTCCTAATTCGTCTTTTCCCTTTTCCTACACTCGTTTTCTTCTAATTCCTAGCTGAGGCTAAATACCGATTATTTTGAATTTCGACTTTGCTTTTATACTAAAATAATCACTTTGATTAATTGATTTTTAACCGGATTGCTTCTATCTGACAATGTTTCGACAACCTTTTACTCGAACGTTGTTTGAACCATATCGTGATTAATTGCCTCCCTTTGGTAATCCTTCGTAATAGCCCTAACTTTATTAGTCTCCATTAATCATGCTGTCATGATAATGGCCTTCCGAGATTCCCATTTTGCTTATTTTCTATCTTCATCAAGCTCCGGTTCTCCACTGGCTCAGGTTTTCTATAATCCAATTGATTAATTAATTAACGATTTTCTGTTTTAACACATTCGAAAACTTTTCGACCTTTTCTAACCATTTTCTGATAAATCCATAATCACCATCTAGTTGACCATTACCTAATCTATACCTGTCCCGTTTTCCCGATTAAATTTCGATAAATTTACAATTTATTGATTTTTCTCGGATTTTTGAATTTTTGCTTTTCGTAACTGCTTTTGTTATTTCCTAATACTGTTTCCATCATAATTTCCTTTACTATCAACTTTGTGCATGACCACAATTTTATTTGTCTTTTTCATTCGACCAACATTTTATTTAAATTTATTTTGATTAAATTTCCAATATTATGATTATAATTTATAAATAATTTTACCTAAAATTTCACTATGATTATCATAAATTATTTTGTCATTATCATCATAAACTATTGTATTTATTGTCAACGTCATCACCTGGGTCATAATTTCTAAATTAGAAAGTTTTAGGGTCGCGAGCAATTACAATAACAATTACACCTGTGATTAAGGTTTTATAGATGATCAATAAACGTTCTTTTATTTTTTTAGTGGAATCCTTTTTAGAAAAATTCCAAAACATTTCAAAGCCACTAGACAGGCAGAACTTGGTAAATCATTGGTATGGAGATGATGCCGAGTGGAAGAAACATGATCGGTTTTATCAAGACATACTTTCTTTTCTCCGTATTTAACTGCATAAAAACTTGCTCCTGTCTTTCAGATTTACCTATATAATAATTAGCATCTTAATGCAATTCTTACGATAATGTGTGGATTGGTGTTCATAAAATGTTTCACATACATTTTGCCACTTTATAAATCTTGTTTTGCTAAATGCCTGGGTTGTTGACTTTTTTTTATCAGCGCAATTTAGTGAAAGCAGAACACGTAATTTACAGAAAGCTCCTTGTTCACAATAAAAGGCCACCCAAGACAACATGAAATTCATTTCAGTTGGAAGTTCAATTTCCTCATACATAAAGTAGAAAATCTATTATTCACACTTTTCCGTAAATTTCTGATTTCTTTTCAATTGGGACTGCAATATGTCAAAGGGGAATACAAAAGAAGTTGTTGCATTGGCAGAACTCTTTTGCACTTCAATTCTGTTTTCTTCCACAAAGGTTTTGTTTATTTGAAGTATTATGTCATAGGGGAATACAAAAGAAGTTGTTGCATTGGCAGAACTCTTTTGCACTTCAATTCTGTTTTCTTCCACAAAGGTTTTGTTTATTTGAAGTAGTGTTTCCAAACGAATAATCGAGTAACCGAGTACTCGTCTATTTTCAGATATTTTCCATTATTCGGTTAACCGGGTAATTACGTCGAGTAACCGAGTAGTTACTTTAGATATAATTTTTTTTTTCAAGCAAAAATTATCAGAAATTATGATATTGGTTGCTATAGTAACATTCAATATTTTCTATTTTTCTTAATTAAGCAAGCAAAATTATAAGAATTAAATATTAAAAATACTATTTTTCTTAACTGTAAGATTTTTTTTCTAGTTTAAGAAATTGTATTTAATTCAGTGAAATATTTTACACTTTTACGCGTTCATCACAGAACACAGATCACACATCGTAAGTATAATTATTAATTACAATAATAATTATGTGTATAAAAATTAGGTTTGTTTTTATTTTGTTTGAATTTCGAAAATATAATTTATAGATATCCTCTAATCCATAATGGCCACAAACAAATCGAAAGTTTGGGATTATTTCAAAAAATTATCATCAGAAATTGCGCAATGTCAAGTCGATTTATGTACGAATAAGATATCCATTAAAGGTGGTACCACAACTGGAATGATAAATCATTTAAAAAAACATGATATCAGTTTAAAACCTCAAACCAAAAGGAATGTTCAAAATTCTGCTGATGATTCGCTAGGACCAAGCACATCCAAAATACCTAAAGTTAGTGGTATGTTAACATTTATCAGTAGAGAAAGAGAATCACTGGAGGAAATTATATCGAAATGCGCAACAAAAGATGGTATTCCATTTCGTACAATTGTCAAATGCGATGCAGTTCGCTGCTTTGTAAACAGTCGTAATTACAAAATGCCAACCAGCGTATCGACTGTTCGAAAACACGTTCTAACATTTTTCAAAGAAAAAAAAGCTGAAACTAAGCATAATTTAGAAGCCAAAATTAAATCAGGACAAAAATTGTTTCAATTTTAGAACCGGCAAAAATAGCTGTTTTGGAATTGAGTAAACAAAATTCTAATTTATTGACTGGAGACGCAACATTACTATATGTGTTTCAAGAATTAGAATTGATTAAAACTCCGCTCGCGACAGAATTCTTGTTTAATTTGAAATCTCGAATTGAAAAACGTCGAAATAAAGAATTGGTTACTCTATTATCATTTCTACACCACGGCGTGTATCCTGAAAATAACAAATTTTTTGAATATTCAACTAAACATAAAGTTAAAGGATTTGCAACAAAAATAATGAACCGTTTATTTCCCAACCATTCTGAAAGTTCAAGCACTAATGAAGATGAGGAGCCTGAGTTGCTAAACCCATACAAGAAATTACAAAAGTGTATTTCTTCGTTTACAACACCTAAACACCAAAATACCCGAAATTTAAGTTTGGAAAAAGAATGTAAGCTACTTGAAGTAAATAAAGGTAAACGTTCTGAACAACTTGAGAAATTGTACAATGCACTATTGACAATAAAGCCAACTTCTACAGCCTCCGAACGAGTCTTCTCAATAGCTGGCACTTTGAAGACGAAAATCCGAAACAGAATGAACCCAGAAACCTTAAATGCGCTAATTTTTCTTAAATATTATTTCTTAAATAAATAAAAAGTTATATATACAATAAATATTTGATATATTTAATAAAATTTAATTAAATTCTTTAATTATTTATCTTTAATTATTTAATCTTTAATTATTTAATTTTAGTTTCGAGTATAATAACCGAGTAACCGAGTACTCGCCCAATTTTTTTTGTAATACTCGAATAACCGAGTATTACAAAAAATCGAGTAATTTGGAAACACTATATTTGAAGTATTACTTTCAAATGATGGTCTATCGACCACATCCATTTCAGTTGACTTATCATTCCGCTTGGAAAGGAAGTAATTCAAAATGCTTCTACTTGAAATTTTTTAGAAATTTTACAAAACAAATATTTACAAAACAAATATTTCCTCATACATAAAGTAGAAAATCTATTATTCACACTTTTCCGTAAATTTCTGATTTCTTTTCAATTGGGACTGCAATATGTCATAGGGGAATACAAAAGAAGTTGTTGGATTGGCAGAACTCTTTTGCACTTCAATTCTGTTTTCTTCCACAAAGGTTTTGTTTATTTGAAGTATTACTTTCAAATGATGGTCTATCGACCATATCCATTTCAGTTGACTTATCATTGCGCTTGGAAAGGAAGTAATTCAAAATGCTTCTACTTGAAATTTTTTTAGAAATTTTACAAAACACATTTACTTTTATTAGTGATAAAAAAGTTCAATAATTCCAAATGTATTTAAATTAATTTATTATTTAATTCAACTTTACTGATATTCGATATTTTGTACTATGTAAATAATAATTTCAGATTACTACTGGTCTGTATGCCACACCCACAGCATACAAATTAAACAACAGTGATGAATGGTCATTAGGATTTATTATCAGTTGAACAAATATTAAAATAATTGAACTTTAGACTATATGTTTCTTATCTATATTCGATAAACCTTTACTACTGTGAAAAAGACATAAAAATAGTGTCATGTCTTATCTAAGTGTTGCTTGTTGCTCTATATGATTGCTGATGGTTTTGACAAGGTAACAAACAATTCAAGCTTAGTGCAAAATGCAAAGATCATTACATAAAGCAATCTTTAACGTAAATTGTTTGTAAAAGTATGCATCAATGGAGGGTTTAACTCTCTTTTACCTACACCGCTGCTATGAATAATGAAATACTTCAGTCTTTAATACTTGGTCTTTATAAACAGTTGGCAACACCAAAAGATTTTTTAAATACCGTCTCTGCTTAAAAGTTGTTTTGGCCAGTTGTCGAGCGACAGCAATAAAATACAGATACTGGATGCTACGAATGATGGAATTTACAATATTTGACAAAAAAATGCGATACCGATACTGATACCGATCTTCAATGAACGGTTCAAGAGGATCGACAAAATAATAAATGAAAATTTATAACTCGTCCATAAAGTTATGAATAGAATGTAGAATCAATTTGGCAATTATGTTTTATTTAATATATAGACAACTTTCATTCAACTTTGCCTTAGTTTCAACTCGGAATCTAGCATGGGTCAATTTTATATTGAATCAGTATAACTAAAAGCTAAATCCACTGGAAACTACATTAGTAACCATCATACAGCCACTCTCAACTATTGTTTAGCTCGTCTTTCACATGGATCATTTTTTGAATTATGATCTAGATCAGCCTTTGATATTAAGTTTGATAATAACCCTAAATGTTAACTACTGCCAAATCAAGTCCAGTTTAAAAATCCTACTACTTCAGTCATGTTAATATTACATCATTTCCAAATTCAATCTGCTATTTATTATGAAAATACGCTCACATGTTAAAATTGATGTTAGTTGAAATATTTAACTTTGTTATCATGATTTTCTTCTATAGTAAACTAGTGAGCATAAGACTAACATAATTCTTCCACCCATTTCTCAAAGTAATGCATTTTTAAAACTCTTTATTGCCTATTGTTGCAGAAATAGTGGCGTAACTAGTGGACATACCTGCCTTGCGGGAACCCACCAGCTATAGGGGGCCCAAAATTATTACTAAAAAATATTTACAATCATTTTCTGAAACTTTTTCCCGCAGTTATATTTGCCTACAAACATAAAACTATCATTGAATAGCGGCTGCTGTGAATAACTATGTATTAAACTTTAACCGAAAAATTTAAGTGGAAATATTTTACATTGCGCGGGGGGCCCAAATTTTGAAGTTTCCCCACTGTGCAGAAATACAACAAATTTACTTGGCTTTGTATTTTTACTATTATAGTATTTATAGTATTTATAGTATTTATAGTATTATAGTATTTCACAACAGTTAAATTTCTATCAGGCGCTATTACAGTTTATGATTCGTGGAAAACATCATACACAGCTAGCTGCTATAATAAGCAGACAAAAAACGTTAAAGGGTTAATATATTACTACTTAATTCTTCTCCGCGGATAGCCAGGTACTTGAGGATTAGCTGGTGTTGTGGTTAACTGTTGAAAGTACTGAATGGTTAGGACTACAATCAGCCTAGTCAAAAAATGTGCAAATAAATCACTCGCGGTTAATCATGTTTCATTTTTTTATCTTGTGACGTCATGAAATAATCTTTTGAAAATAATCCTTTCACTTTCAAAAAAACGCGAAATATAATTTAAACAATACACAAAATAATTGGTGTCAAAAAATCTACAAAAATTCTAAAAAGATTTGGTATTAAAGGTTGGAAACAAACTTTAAAGTAAAGTTTAGATCAAACAAACAAACACAAAAATTTTTTTTTAAAGAATGACAAAGACAAATGATACACACTTCAAACTTTCTGTCTAATTTCAGGCAAAAGTTGAGTAAAACAGTTTTCCCACGCTAGAGAGGCTAACATTGCTCTACTTTGGGTGGTCTACTCCAAGTATGATAAATAACTGTGAAAACTATTTATGGTCTTAGTAGTCAATAAATAAATTCAACTTTGTTGGGTTTTGTCTTTGCTTAATATAAGGAAATAACTATTTTTAGATCACTTGCTCAATGATTCTTCTCTCCTAACATTTGTGAAACCTTGTAATCCAAGAGATCCCTAACTGAATGGTCGCAGTTCCCCCACTTAAAATTACAGTGTTATTAAACAAAATTATGTGAAATGTCACAATACTAATTAAGCTTACGTATCAATTACTTCATCAGCATGAAATTACAGAAAACAATAATTTAAGTGTCAATTTGTTTTGTCAAACTGAAATGGTTATTTACATTTGATGGGAAACATCATTGTTACAAAGTTACAGATCTTCTTTTTAAATGGTATTTATGTCGTATATTTGTTACATTTCTTGTATTTATATACCAATTGGACAATATCAATTCATGCTATTAAGCTGGCTGTTCACACTTTGTTATACTGAGAGCTGGGCAATGGGAATTTAGTATTTTTATTTCTTTTTTATTTAATTAGTGCAAATATAATGAGATATTACTTAATATTTTATATTTGGATATTTCTGTTTATTTCAACTGAAATTGTGGACTCGGTTATGATAGATTCGTTAGTGAAACTATTTAACAGTTCGTGTCGGTATTTCAACATGACCAGCAACCCTTGCTTGGGAAATGTCTCTTGGGCAATGTTAAAAAATTTCACCGTAGTCGGCAATAGTTTAGCGAAAAGTCAAGATTCGTATGATGATTGCAAGAGAAGTTGTATCAAAAATAACTTTTGTCAGCTTGTAAATTTTACTTTTACATATTTTACATGTGAACTTTACCCTTATATTGAATCGGCTAACGAAAATATAAACGGACAAAATGAAATAATCGCAAGGACTTGCTGCTATGGTGAGTATTAATTTTTTTATAAATCATAGACTTGATAAATAAGCTTGTGAAGATTTTTAAATATCTGTAATGTAATGTAAAATCTTTCTGGGAAATGAAGAAAACTCCAATTAAAGATGCGGAGGTGTCCAATATATTTTATTTAACAAAGACGACAAAAACTTTTTTTATGCAAGTATCGCATTCAAAAATTAATCACAAATATTTAAATGTAAAAATTAGTAAAAAAATTATTTTTTCACCATCCCGATGAAATCTTTTTAACCTCTTCATGTATGATTTACTATTCCATAGATAAAAAATTTTTTTTCGTTTCATGTGCAAATTTGCAATAATAATGTGATCACTAGATCTGAGTGACACTTCACGGCAAAAGAACGATTGAAACTTCATTATAATTATTAAAATATTTGAAAAAAAATCATGGAAAAATAATTATGGCAAATAAAATTACGTGGCATCATTTGTACATGTATGCATGGAGAGGTTAACATCAGGATAGTAATCAGTTAATTAAAACATAATCCTCAGACAAATTATATGGGATAATATTTTTAACAATGAATTACATAAATAAATTGTACCCAAGATGACAAGTAGTGGTTCACTTAATTCCATTTATCTTAAAATAAATATTTTCGGAATAGTTACATTTTCTAGAAAAAGGTCCATCATAAATGCGTTCATTTTACTTTTAAAAAATTCAATTTTTTGAATGACTTTTACTGAAATCGTGAGATAGATATTTCAACTTTGAATTATAGCACAGAAAATTGACTTATTTCAAGAAAAAGAATTAATTTCCAAGAAATTATTGTTACTTTATTTACTAAACACTCCTCGCGAAATTTATTATTAAAATGAACTCTTAAAAAGGACATGATTCTCAGACTTTCATCTGCTAGTTTCATTAACTTAAGCTTTGTTTTAGTTTTTGGATGACTAACTGAATATAATAAAATTTGTAAAATAATATTCACTGCGATTTCTAATGACAGACTACGAAGTGGGTACCTTGTAAGAAAATTGAACTTACCATTCCGCCACCAAGCCACATCAAATATAACAATTTTGTGTCACTCTTACCTAATGTATTCATCTATGTCAGAGCTTTCCAACCGGTGTGACGCGACACTTTAGTGTGTCCTCAGCGCTGCATAGGTGTGTCGCGTGAATATAATGAAAAGCCACAGAGTCCCTTAATTTCATAAACTTTTTAACGATTGTTAGACTGAAATACAGTACACATATATAGTCCGTCGTGTTTTAGCTAACAAGAACGCTTGTATATCCTATTTATTAGTTAATCGTTGGAAATCGATATTTATATTTAAATATGTTTCATTGTCTCTTGTATAACGATTTACCATATGGCGTAAGTTGTATGACGTCTGGTCTTCTGGTAAAACTGATTTGCTGTGTCGCGAAATGATGGAAGTCTAAAAAGTGTGTCACAAGCATGAAAAGGTTGGAAAGCACTGATCTATGTATTAAACATAATTAAAAATTATCTGATTTTATTTAATCAGTTGCCACAATCAAATGCCATTGGAAACTTTCAAAGTGTTTACACCTATCTGGTTATGCAGGCATGATATGAGTTTCTCATATGTCTAGTTTGTAAAATATGAAATGTATTGATAAGTGGTAGAAAAAGCGTGATGTTTGATATGGCCTCGAGGTTGAGTAGTCAATTTTTAGGGCTTTGCCAAAGTTCTTAAGTTCATTTTTCTACGATCTTGCGTAAATATGCCGGGAGTGAAAAAAATATAGAAACACTGCTTTCGATTGCAGTAAACAGAATTAATATATGAATATAATCCATTTTTTAAGTTATATTATCAACAGTGAAATAAAATAGTTGATAAATGAAAATTGTCAGAAAGAACTCGCATAATACCTTTAAACGATAAAATAGTTAAAAGTGAAATTTTTAATTACTTTTTCAGTAAAACTCAATATAAATAAAAACATAAATTGGAAGTTATGTTGAATTTTTACAATTTAGTTTGTTTAAATATTACCGATTTGATATTGTTTTATTAAACATAATTAAACATATTAAATATATTATTAAACATAAAAATAAAGCATTTTAAAGAACTCGTGTAAATACTGCCAATATGACTTCAATTTTCACAACATTTGAATAAAGATCTTTCAAATAAATATGAAATTAATAAAGAAGAATCAAATTGCCATACAAGTATAAGCAATGGAAGAAGTAAAATACGTAAAAGGGCTGAATGGTACTCTTAAATTGATTGTAAAAAATACGACGAATAAAATGAACCAAATTTAAAAATGAAATATTAAACTTTATTTGTAGAATATTATATATTTTTATTGTAGATAGTTTACTTATAAATTCTAAATAAACTAAAATTATTATTATTTATTATTATTATTATTATTATTAATATTATTATTATTATTATTATTATTATTATTATTATTATTATTATTATTATTATTATTATTATTATTATTATTATTATTATTATTATTATTATTATTATTATTATTATTATTATTATTATTATTATTATTATTATTATTATTATTATTATTATTATTATTATTATTATTATTATTATTCTAAGAACTTTTATTTCTTCCAATTTCACCACTGATTATTTTTTCCATTAAATTTATTAAAAAGAGAGTTTGAAGACTATAAATCAGTAATATATCGATATTTGTTGATACTCACGAATTTTCGGCACTGTCTTTTTCAAATGAATTTGATAAATAACATTTAATAATTATTGTTGGGGGATAAATAAATTTATTTCATATTTTATAATACATTTATTGGTTTAATTATATTCTATTTATATTTTATTTTAATTACCCAAATAATATTTCCTATTTTTTTAAAAATTTTAAATTCTGTAATTTAATTAAATTTTTAATTTCTTAATATTTTATTTTATAAAAAAAAAGATTTTTTATATTTAAATATTTTTTTAATTTTAAATTTTAAATCTAATTAAATATTAATTTAAGGATTAATTAAGTTGAATGTTGGTGGACGGTTTAAGTTTTTTGATATAAAGAGTCTCCGCGGCGAAACTTTGCAATGAGTTTTTGAACGCATCTTGTGACATTTTGCATTTATTATTATTATTATTATATATATATGCTTTAAGCTCATTTTTTATTTACTCAAAATTGACTTACAATTCCTTAAAATTTTACTCTCAATTGTTGATGAATTTCTATAGGTTAGGTCATATCATCAATAGATAACGATCGAATTTCTCAGGATTTTAATAAATGTTTATTTTTAATATAAGAATAGGTTTTCTTAATACTTTATTAATTTATATTTTTTTAAATGTGTATATAAAATTTGGATGAAAAAAGGTTTAAATGTTTTGAATGTGAATAAATAATGATGTCATTTTGTAGAGTTTTAAATTCTATTGTTTGAGTTGACAATTATTCACATTTATCACTCATTATTTTCAAAAATTATGAAACTTCATTTATTATAACTAGAAATCTTAATTTTTTAAAATAGATTAAAATTAAACTTACAAAGTTTTTAAATTATGTTTTTTAAAATAATACTTAATAATCATAAGTTTTATTAAATTTAAGAATTCTAAATTAACATGTTATTCGAATTAATTATGAATTAGTTGCAGAAATTAGTAAGTTTTAGTAGTGCATTAACATATTATCAATTTAAATAATATTGAGAAACATAGTTGAGAATTGAATAAACTTAAAAAAATAATATATTTATCAATAAGATTTATTATTTTCCCACTTTATTGCCACTTAATGAATACTTTATAACATTAATGTAATTTATTAAAAGATTTCGTTATGTTGTTTGATTTATTGTAATATTTTTATTAATTTTGTAACCATTAACTGAAATAATTTATTATTTTACAATAATTAGTGATTGAATATAGTTTAAAATACTGTAATAGAAGATTATTTAATGACGTGATGAATTTTACATTTTTGATATTACTCATATGCAATAAGGATGCAATATCAATGCATGATTTTGGTTGGTTGGTATGTGTTTAACCTCTATGACTTGTATGTATTGAATAATAATATTAATATATGCGTGGTTTAATATATTTATACGCATGTGAGTGGGTTTATTGTAATATGTATTAACATCTATTACACTAAGGTCTATGTGTTACTTGTTGATATTAAATAATTTCCTACCCTTACTCGATTTATTGATAACTATTTTTGCAACTAAAACATGTTGGTTTGTAAATATTTCAATAAAGATGAATGAATGAATGAGAAAGATTTGTTTAAAAAAATGTGAAAATTCAAAAATGGTGTACTAAAAATGAAATTTCAGAATTTTGATTATATCATAGTCTCATTTTATAGAGAATTAAATTTCAAGTATATTGACATAAAAAATTCTTATAAAAAATTAAAGTTTATGACGAAATCAACGTTTTAAATAAAATTAAAATTATAATGTAATCAATAATTAAAACAAAAAATATTATTACATAATCGATAATTAAAAAAATATTATTATATAATCAACGATTTAAACAAAATTAAAAATATTACATAATTGATAATTAAAACAAAAATTAAATTTAAAAAAAAAACTAGGGGGGGGGGTCTTTTCGAAAATTTTAAAAAAATAAGGGCTTATCTGGATCTGCAGTGTACATGGATCTGGAGTACACTTAACTATCTACAAACTCTATCTTCAAACTCTCTTTTTAATAAATATATTATTATTATTATTATTATTATTTTTATTATTATTATTATTATTATTATTATTATTATTATTATTATTATTATTATTATTATTATTATTATTATTATTATTATTATTATTATTATTATTATTATTATTATTATTATTATTATTATTATTATTATTATTATTATTATTATTATTATTATTATTATTATGAAATGAATTTAGACCAATTGGTTATAGAAAATATTTGAGGTTTCCTTGTTTTAAGCATACATTCATCCTTTCAAACAACGGATAATTTGTAAATGATGTCGCTACTTAAAAATTTAATTTCATTGATGGGTTTTTTGTGTTAATTGAAATCATTATAAATTAATTCTTCTGGCAATCTATCCCGTCTTTCCTTTGTTCTTTAAATGTTATTATTTCATTTACTTTGAAGGCAACTTTCATTGTTTTTCAATCTAATTTTTACATTGAAACTCAAAATAATTTTCAGCTTAGTCTGGCAATTGTAAAAATATTTATTCTATTTCATAAAAGTTAAAAGTTTTCGATTTTTTTCCATGAAAGTTTAAATAATTATTCAATACTTTGTTATTTTAAATTAAATTTTGAAAGCTTTTGTTGAATTTTTGTTTATTTATTCTATTTTTCTGAAAATAAATTTCATAGCCATATGAAAATAATAATATTTTTATAAAGAAATTTCTGTCAAGTTTTAAGTGATTCTTTTTCGTAACACTTTTATCATTTATATTCTCGATATTTAAAATAAAATTAATTTTTTTTAATTACTAGCAAAAAAATTAATTAACAAAAAGTATTTCCAAATGAATTGAAAATCCCCTCCCCTCCCCATTCAAGGTAAAGTCGCGATTATTGACTTTTTAAATCTTTATTTTATATGATTTAGAAGTGCAAATATTGATTTTAAAGTGAAATTTTAATTTATTGTTTTATCTAACTGTAGCACGGGGGTTTGAGATTTTCAAAAGATTGTTTCGGCAGAAAATAGAGAATATCTTTACTGACCACAACTTTTTTGTATCTCTTCAAAATTTTCCTAGCGAAAATTTTTTATTTTACAAAGAGAAAAACTTGACTAAAAAACAGACCCTACAACTTTACTGACCAAGACTTGTTCGACATTTTATTGGAAAATGGTCAAAAATACAAAAACAAATATTTTGTATCTTAAATGACGACAAACTAAATTTCCTTTGTAAAATGTTAGAACTTCGTGAGAGTACACTCTTATTGAAGGAAATCTTTTCGTAACATTGTGAAAAAGGCGGCTAAAATCATGTTTGAAACTCAGTCTAATTTAGAATTTTTTTTAAAATTCTTAAATTCCCGTCATATGAATTATTGAGCTACCCCATTTAGGTTATATATACATAAATATACATAATTACAAAATGTAAATACGAAAATATTAAAATAAAGAAATAATCTGAAAAATTAAAATATACAAAAAGATAAAAAATTTATATTTAATTAAAAATTTGAATGAGAATTATTGAAAATTACTGTGAGAAACTGTGATTTTATTTGTATTTTCTTTCGGGATTTTGGGCTTTCGGGATTTTAGGCTTTCGAATTTTTGGTATCGGGATTTTGGGGTAGAACTGTCAGAAATATGGTCATATGGCGAAAACATGTAGAAACATACGAGTCGAATCTCCAAATAGAGTTCAATTTAAAAATAGGGCCTGAAATAAAACAAATAATTTTTTATAATTTTCTAGAAATGAGCACAGACTTTCCCTTAAAGGTATTTAAAAAATTTCCTTTTGTAAAAACACTCCAAATGTACAGACGAGTAATTTTTTTGACCACAAGTTTTTCATATCTTTATCAGGAGTTTGTTTAATCAAGGAAAAAATTTTTTTAAACGCATTATTAATTTTTAACTATAGTCAGAGGTGTTTTTAGTTATTCCTAATATAGAAACCATATTTTATCCAGATATTCTACACGAAAAATATGTTTTCTTTGACGACAAACAAGATTTTTTACAAAATTTGTGGAAAAGATTTTTTTTGATAGACTTTTTTCGTTTTGAGGAACATTGGGAACTCGACATAATCTGTAAAGACATTCTATAATGAAATAGTTGCGTTTGATTCAAATAAGGAAAATCTGATATAAAATAATCGCAAAGTTTTTTAATTCTTCTAGGAATTAAGAAAACGTAAAATCATTCGATAATTCTCAAAAAATTCGGCTGTCCTATTTATTATTCTATTTATTATTATATTTTGAAGGGATTTTAAACTTTCCTTCACTGTTTACAATGGAGATCTCAAATTTTTGTTCAAATCTTTAAGATTATGGATTAATAAACTTTAACTAATTTGTTTTTAATATAACTTTCCATATGGGATCCTTATTAAATTTTCATTATAGTTTCTGAATTTGTCGTTCAATTTGGCATTCAACCATACCTGTTTCCCTCGTTCAGTATTGATTTTCCATTTTTCTTAAATTTTAATTAATTTTGTACTTTTGTTGTAATATTTGTTATATTTTCCTTTGATATTTTTTTCAGGTTTTAATACTATGGCTCGTTCGAATGGTATCACGACAAGTGGTTCACGACATTTGGTTCACGACAATTGGTTCACGACAATTGGTTAATAAATTAAATGTAAAATAAATTTAAAGAAAAATAAAATCAAATAAATAAATTAGAAAAAAATAAAATAATTAAGGGAATAACAATAAAAAATAAATAAAAGAGAAAAACATTTCAAAACAAAACACTACTTAATCCTGATTGGATGAAATCATGACAAAACCCATATAAATACGAGTATCGGTTATTGATCTTTCAATGTTATTTCTCACAACTTATAGATCAGCATCGTTAATTCAGCAGCATCTACTTCATCAATTAATTCAAATTTCGAAAAACGTACAGCAGACCGATTTAATTATTCCTTAGAATACGAATATTTGGGACAATGAAAACATAGACATATGCCATGGGAGAATGGCTTTCATACCCAGTGAATAAGGGGATTAATTTCAAATTCGTAGTGAAAACTATTTGGAAATAAACAAAAAGATTACTAGCTGTCGTAGGTTCTTAAGGTTAAAGCACTCGACCCAATAAATAATTTTTTTTTCAGTCAATGTAGATAATGTCTGAATAGATAGAGGCAGGAATAAAATAATTAATAATTAGTAGATTGTGCCAAGACACGTTAAGAACCTAGTTCTATTAATCTGAAATTGAGAATCTTTTAGATAAACATTTCTTCGGACGTTTTGATTTATTTTATTTTGTTCTTAAATCGATTTAATCAGTTTGTTCATGATAAAATTGTCAAATTTCGTCGTAGCACCATTTTTCAATTTAAGAAACACTAGTATTTTTACAGATAGAACATTATCAACTGGACAGAATTATTTTAATTATTTTTTACGATTTATAAATAGAAAAATATTATTTATTAATTAACACAAAATACTGTAAAGAATAAAAATTTAAAAACATTATCTTTATAAATACTAATTATTTGTTTCGAAAAATTAATAAACAAAAAGATTATAATAAAAACTATACTAAAATTAAAAAAATATATTTTTATATTTTTAAAAAAAATTATTATTACTACAAACAAATGAAAATTATTTAAAATGATAAATTTTCTACAAAAAAAGTATGTAACAAAATAATTACTATAATAACATGTTTACTAAAAATAGTTAATTAATTGTTAACACGTTGACGGACACTTGCGTCTATAGCCGTCATATATATATATATAGCCGTCATATATCACTTGTTTCTACTGTCCGTCAATGTGTTAAAAGAAATAACATAGAACTTAACTAAATTTGACATAACTCAGAATTCAATTTTATTATTTTGCTTTATATGAATTATTGGTCTTCAGTCTCGCTGCACGATTAATTATATTATTATTTATACAAGTTCATAATCTATAATTCAATAAGAGTATAAAGAAAATTTTGTGTAAAGAAAATGTAAAATTAACTAAGATGGATATAATTACAATATTGAAATTCGCAAGTGTGAATTGTTCTAAAAATATAAATTGAATTATTATTGAGTGTGCTGCCTGTACAAGAAGTTCTTACGTACCGTAGAGTGCCGATTTTAATACCATGGTACACTATATGGAAAACGCCAAAATTTTGATTTACTTTGAAATCCAAATATTATACCAGATACACTATTTGGTTTATTATACCATGGTACACTATAATATAATATAATATTTAGCACTTTTTTAAAAATAGTATACCACTGGTACACTATTTGGGGAGGTATACTATTCGGCACTCTACGGTAATTGTTTGTTTTTGGAGCTCCTCGAACAAATGATGATTTGATTTGTTTAAATATTATTGTTCTTGAATGGGGGTGCGTTGTACTTGAAGTCTCGGTATTGATTGGATTCAATTGGTGCTGGAGCTTCTGTGGCTGACAATATTAATAATAATCATAATAATAATAGTAGCAATTGTTCCCAAAATAATATAAATAAATTCGCCAACAGAGGCTTGAACTTTTACCTTTTTTAATAAATAGCGAGTCAGCAAAACAAAGACTAGGCCAAAAAAAAATTATATAATTCCAATATTTGAATAAGATGACATCAAAAATGGCAGAATTGAATATTAAATATTGCTATTAGTTCCTCGATACAAAACAGACTTAATAGGGCGCACAAGGCTAAAATAACGTAAAACGAGGTAATATGCATTTTGAGGACGAAAATATTTTTAAAGGGGGTTGTAAATTTAAAATGAGGTAATTAAAATGAAATATTGGAAAATTCTAAATTAAGAGATCAACAAATTATCGAATTAAATTTGAATAATGAGTCAGATGCAAATTATGGGAAAGATCATGGCAAGAACGGATTTTTCAGAATTTGTTCAGAAAGGGTTGAAATACAAGAAATCGTACAAAAACAGAAAATTGGTAATTAATTAATTAATTAACGAAGACCCAAGTAAGTAAACAGAAATAAAATTAAACAAAGTGGATTTTGGAAAACCATTATCATAACATGAGTAATGGGAAAACGGGGAAAAGATTACTACAAGAGGGACGCACGGTGAGACAATTAATTATTTCTTTCAAAGGAGAAAATATAAAAAAGACCACGAGGCAAAGCTTGTCAAAAGAAGACGATATAGTTGAAATACTATTAATCAAGGCTATTATTTCAACTATTTAAGGGAGCTCAAACTCAGATATAATCGGCATTTTGCCTCAGGTAGAGGGAAGAAGAACTCGACAGAAGGGAAAAATAGAAAATAGAAGATTTAAATTTTAATATAACTTTGTTTAAAGCATGTCTTTGTTAAAATTTGCATTTATATTGCATTTAATTTGCGTTCATATTGCAATGTCTTTGTGATGATATTATTATTATTATTATTATTATTATTATTATTATTATTATTATTATTAATATTATTATTATTATTATTATTAATATTATTATTCTTATTCTTATTATTATTATTATTATTATTATTATTATTATTATTATTATTATTATTATTATTATTATTATTATTATTATTATTATTAATCACCTTCATAAGATAAAGCAAAAATAATCAACACAAAATTTATTCTAAATCTACAATCTTTGACAAGTGAAATCTCCAAAGAGTAATTCATTAGAGTCCATTCCACGAATCGTTGATAAAGATCCGCGCAGCAACTGCATCCGATGATGCTTGGGTATTCCGGTTCGAGTTCCTTCGTGTTCCTATTTATTTTCACGTCCCATACGAACTGCTTTAAAATATCATAAATTCAGGTTCTGGTCCTATAGTAGACCAGATCGAGATTCATTGTTGTTGGTCGATATCTTATTAGGTCAGTCATGTCTGAATAATAAAATTTCAGTCTCTCCACAATAACTGTAACATATTCGTCTGAAAATAAAATATTAAAAATAAAAATAATAAATTATAATTTACCTCGTTCGATCTCATTTCCCATAGGATTTGTTATGTTATACATTTCAAAAATGAGATTAAATGAAGAAACATTTTGTTTTAAATAAATTTCAACCAACCAGATAATGCCAAATAGAATAATTTCATTTCGAATGTTAGTGACAAAATCCGTACACTCCAAATTTCTCAACCCTAGCACAACTACTTTATGACTAGCAAACACGTTAACACACATGGCATTATAGTTTGAAAGTTTTAAAGCAGGAAATAATTCTGGTTCAAATATGCAATCATATTTTCTTCACATGTTGTATAAATTGATATTATGACCCATATCTATAGTAACCGTAATTGATTGAATTTTAATATTATTTACAGATTTTTTTCTGTAACCAAGCTAATTTGCAAGTGTTGTGATTTCCAGTGTACCGGGGAAAGTATGCAATAGAGTTGAATCAGCAATATTGTATACTTACCTGGCGCGAAGAGAAATCTTCGCGTCTCCTGCATAGTACTGATGAGAGCCAAAAGCTCGAAACTAGTCTACTATTGGGATTTGCACTGGGTATCACAAAGCATGTACTGTTTATTTTATTTAATAATAATAATAATAATAATAATAATAATAATAATAATAATAATAATAATAATAATAATAATAATAATAATAATAATAATAATAATAATAATAATAATAATAATAATAATAATAATAATAATAATTCCTTTTAATAACTCGATTGTAAACAACAATAAAAATATGATTTCACAATAAAAAACTTGACCATTTCACAAACAAATAATCTAAAGAATACTTTACAATTCAACCCTAAAATGAAAATGCTGCAGGTAAGAATTTTTAAACCAAAACAACAATTTTGTAATAAATTTTATGTTTATTCAAACTTCATCCGAGATTTGATGAAGGACATATTGAATATCCCTTTCATATGGGAAATGTGGGTGAGCATATTCATCATCTGGGAAATATGGATTATAATCATTTGTATTAGAAAGACATAAAAGATCTATTTTATCATTAGTTAACACGATAAATGAGAAAAAAATATATATATATATAAACGACAGGGCGGTTTTTAGGTACATTAATTCCAATTTTATTATCGACTATAAACGCAATTTCGTCATTAAATTTTTCTTAAAAATAATATTATTGAAATAATGGGTGCCAAGAATTCATTACCAGATAAACATAATTTAGATTTATATATATTGAAATCGTGTTGTAATGATGAAGGGAAAATTTTCCAAAAAGGTCAAATCAAAGAAGAAAATATTAGACAAAAATCTGAAAACAATTTGGACAAACCCGAAAGATCCAGATGGTTTTGGTGGTGTAGAAAAACTTACAAAAAGAGTAATTAATTCAAAGAAAGAAACTCATAAATGGTTATCTAATCAATTAACCTACAGTCTAAATAAGCCAATGTTAAAAAGATTCCCCACGAAGTCTTATAAAACATTCGATGTTAATGATTTATGGAAAATGGATTTAATGGAAATGATTCCATTTGCCAAAATTAATAAAGAATACAAATATATTTTGACATGTATTAATGTATTTAGTAGATACGCTCGTGCTATCCAAAAAAAATCTAAATCAGCAAATGAAATGGCTGATGCATTAAAAACATTATTTTCTGACGGAAAGCCTCGTAATGTGGAAACATATTTGGGTTAAATTATAAATTAATTAATTTTAATTAATTTTAAATTTAGGTAAAGAATTTTATAATAGTTAAAGAAATTATCAATCATTACTCAATATTTTCACAATAGAAAGCAGCACTCGTAGAAAGATTTAATCGTACTTTGAGAAAAGTATTTGAAAAGTATTTTGTATATCAACGTGATAAAACGTAGATAAATGTTTTGTCGCAAATAATTTACAGTTACATTTTTTACTTCATAGAGGATTAAATGAAATGAGACCAATCGATATTTATTCAACAAATAATATTGATAGTTGGATATCGCAACAAGATAAATCAAAAACAAAAATGCCGAAATAAAAAGTCAGAGACCCTGTTAGAATAAGTAAAATCAGTGCTTCTCCATTCATCAAGAATCTTGATAACAATTGGAGTGATGAAGTTTATAAAATATAGAAAATAGATATTAATCGAAATCCAGCCATTTACTTTATTACAGATCATGAAAACGATCAAGTCAGTGGCAAATTTTACGAACACGAACTACAATTCATTCCATCACCCACAATCTTCAGAATTCAGAAGATTTTAAAAACTAAATTAGATGGGAAATATAAACAATATTATGTGAAATGGCATGGTTATGAAACCTCTAGCTGGATATCTGAAAAACAATTGATTAAATAAATAATATGAAGGAAAAATTATATAATTTTACCTAGTAGTAATTGTTCTCTTATTTATCCTGATAATAATGCTAGTAATTTTAGAGTTGAATTTCAAAACCCAATTTATTTGAATGGGAAGTATCTTTAATTGATTTTACATTTGTGTATAATCATTTTCCGTGTTACAGCAATTCATGGATACAATACGAGTTTAAATAATCAAGCGAAGAAACTAAATATTTGAGATTTGATAATCAAAACAAAATGTTAGAAATTTTAAATTCTACATATACTCCAGTTGTTGACGTGTTCTTTCAAAGATATGAAAACTTAGTGATAGTTTGTCCATATGTTACATTTAAAATATCATTTCTTGACAACTAACATGCATCTAAATTTGAATTAAAAAGCAAATCAATCGTTAGCAAGTCTGACCATTTTCGAATTAAATTAACTAAATTTATTGAAAGTAATACCATTGAACAAATTGGAATAACTATAACTTATGATATCAAGACAAAATTATTTTGAAGATGGATTATTTTTAACTACTTTATCAGAGTAGCGAGGATATTTAATGACAATTAACCCATCTCCATTTAAAGAAATAAATCTTCAAAATCAAGAATTGGAAAAATAACACTTGTGGATGATATTTTAAATATTACTTTTGATCGAAAATTAACAAAAACTTTGAGATTAAAGGATCAAACTTTTATTGAAAAGAACTTTGTTGGTGTGAAAATTTCAAAAATATTTCAAATTCATCAACAAATGTTTATTCACTCAAATATCATTGAACCAATAAATGTTGGTGATGTAAGAGTTCCTCTATTACAATCGATATGGATTAAAATATATGGACAAGGAGAGGTAGTATAGTTAGAAATAAAGAACCCAATGTACCTTCCAATTTCATCTTCATCTATAAACAACATTGAAATTAATATTCGTAACGATAGTGGAAAATTAATTAAATTTTCAAAAGCACATTTGACACTACATTTTCGTAAAATAAATGAATAATCCTGATATTGTAAACTTTTATAGTATTAGTCAATCTGGTGGAGATTTACCATATTTTGTTGGTAAACAATTTGGAACAGGTTGGTTAAAAACAATAGGTCGATTTGCTTTATCAATTCTTAGATGCATTGGGAATTTTGGTATGAAAACTACCAATGATGTAATAAATAATAATTCCAAAATTCTACAAGCTTTAAAATCAAATGTTTTATTTGAAATTAAAGAATCAGTACCTGATGTAATTCAACATTTACCTACTGTATTTAATAAAGTATCTGATGTTTTTAATAAACAAGAGAATGAACAAAAAGGTGGATGGTTAAACGAAGAAAAACTTTAAATACACATAAACAAAGGAATGAAAGGCTGTGGAACTATATTCGAAAAATGATTAGCGCAAATCTGAATTATGTATTTTTGATAGACCATCACCTCAAGCAGTAATCGAACATGGTTCATTTGAAAATATTTATCCAACGAATTCAATTACTGATGCTGGTACCTCTTCAATTCAATTTTACATTAACGGATCTCAATCCGAATATTTAGATTTGAATGATACTTTACTTTATCTTCAGTTGAAATTTGTCAATAATGTAGGTGAGTAGGTAGATATTGATTTATTTAAATAACATCTGGAATATCTTCAGCTGATTCTTTGAATTGCGGGAATGATGGATCCGAATCGAATTATTGAACAGCAAATGAGGCACCTCCCATATAATTCCCATATGCATACCTTTTATTTTTCCCAACCCGAACTCTTTTATCGTCTATGTTGGTAAGTGCAGTTTTTTTATTTTTTATGGTGAATAGCTGGTGATTTTTGCTAGTTATTCTAGTTTGCGGTACAGAAAAATTTGGTTAGTATTATAACAATCCAGGTACAACAGATGTTTTATGTCACTACCTTTCAGTGTTACTCCTTTAACCCTTTTATTCTCGTCATCACCTAACAAACTATAACACTTAGGCCTAAGAAACACCTACTCCTTGTATTTAACCCCTTTATTCTCGTCTTCTCCTTGCTTCTGTTGTGCCACCTCCTTTTATACCTCGTCAATTTGTGGCACTTAAGTTTATTTTCAATTCCACATTTTTCTTCTTCAACATGATTTCCCAATTTTCTTTGCAACCGAGTTATCTTTGAATGCTGTCGCACTATTTTCTATTTTTTTCTTTTGCGGCTCCGGCCAGTTTTTATTTTGTTCCCGTTATCTCTGACAAGTTGTCGAGATTAGGATATTGTTGTTTTTCTGTTTTCCCGATTTCGAAATTCCTTTTCCTTTTAGTACTAATTAATTAGTACTGACCTTGGTTTTTATTTTCATGTTTGATTTCTTTTGTTTCATTCCTCTTTATCATTTCTCATTTCTTTTTGCTCCCGTTTTCTTTTCTAAGTCTTCATAGATGGTCCAGTTTGTCATGACGATCTTCCCCCAAGTAATTTTATTTATTTATTTATAATTTGTCATTTAGGTATCCTCAACAGACAAAATACTATAGATGAAAAACATATCGTCAGTGTTTTCACATTAACCGTACAAATTTTTAAAGATAATTTTGAAGAAGTATCAATACCTCCGTGACCACTCAGCCTACTTATTTGTGAATATTTTGTCAATTTAAAACTAATTTCCTTAATTTTATTAATTGACCAGTTGCTACCATTTTAGCAGACTTGAGTTATTTTTTCATTCAACAGAGCAATACCGTCATCTAAAAAGGTATCACTCATGAGTTTCGCCGAATTAGATATTTTAAAAGACTGAAATTGTCCATCTTTTTCAAATTCTACATCAATACAGAATTGAATTTTAACTTATCCAATTTCTGATATAATAGAATTTAATTTATTTATTAATGGTGCAGGGATAATTAATTTATTTAAATTTAAAGAAACCATTTTAACATTAGCATGTGCCTTATTCAAATTAAATTTAATTAAAGGTTCATCAGAACCACCATATTGAACAATATTTTCGTCATTTGATGATGAATGAACATCTTCATCCTCGGAAATTACGAATAGTTTCGTTGGTTGTGGACAAATAGTAACAATTAAACTTTTATTTAGATTAATAGATGCAAAATGATTCTTTTTTGTACAAGAAAATTGATTTAAATGTGCACAGTGTTGACCATAAAAGTGTTGAGGATACCTAAATAACAAATTTATAAATAAATAAATAAAATTACTTGGGGGAAGATCGTCATGACAAACGGGACGATCTAATGGAACTCAGAAAAGAAACCGGAAGCAAAACGAAATGAGAAATGAGAAAGAGGAATGAAACAAAAGAAATCAAACATGAAAATAAAAACCAAGATCAGTACTGTTGGATATTAATGCAAGTCGGTATCACTGTCTGACTCCTTTGAAAACAAATTAAACACCCAACACAAAATCTTTATTTGAGACTAATACAATTACACTTTTGTTACAATGTTTATTGATTCCTCCACATTTGATACAACCACTTTTTGCCACTTTCAATACTACTGCAAATCTCACATAGGGATGAATCTTCCAATGGGAGATGTCCCTTCCTGGTACGTTCGATTTAAATTATTCAATTGAAACTTACTGCACGGTTTTCTTGTTACTCTGTCTGAAGTTTTAGTTTTCTTTTCTTCGACCATCTGGCGGCTTGTTCACTTCTGAGGTCTCTTTTTATACTTTTCATGAGAGGCCAATTATCTAGAAAATTGGGCTAAATAATTTCCTCGAAACCCAAAATCAATATTTGATGATTTTTAGATAATTTTAATTTATTTCTCCTTGATTAAGGCTCGTCATATTTCTACTTTTTATCTTGTTGCTCGGATCTCATTGCGCATCGGGTTTCCCATGGGCTCGAGCTTCCCATTAGCTCGGGTTTTCTATTACTGGTTAATTAATTTTAATTAATTTGTTTTTTCGCATTAACTTGCCCTGTGAACACCTTATTAAATTTTTATTATAATTTCTGAACTTGTCAATCAAATTGGCGTTCAACCATACCCGATACCACCGTTGAATATTGATTTTTGATTTTTAGTAAATTTTTATTAATTTTCCACTTTTATTGATTTTAACATTTTTTGTTATGCTTTCCTTTTATATATAATAGTGCGACAGCTGTCAAAGATAACTCGGTCGCAAGGAAAACTGGGAAATCATGTTGGAGAAAGAAATGTGGAATTGAAAATAAACTGAAGTGCCACAAGGTATAAAAGAAGGTGGCACAGCAGAAGCAAGGAGAAGTAACAATAGAGAGGACAATTTAGAAAATTAAGAGAACATGAGAAAATTCTATTAGCTAATAGTTTAGAGAAACCATTGAGGGAACAATTTGGAAGAAAATTTGAATAAAACTGAAGCAGAGAAACTAAAGAGAAAACAGAACTAAAGAGAAGCAGCCAGAGTTATTTATTTGATAATAAAGTAAAGTTTGGCGAGTAAGCCAAGTCAAAAAGAGAAAACAACCAGTAAAAATTACCAATTATTACACTCCTCAGTTGTGACAGATTCGTCAGATCAAGGTTATACGAGTGTGCTATTCCTCACCATAGTGTTGCAATAATCACCGTATAATTGTAGCTTGTTGAGTCAATTGTATCATTGTGGAAATATTTTAGACATTCAATAAAGTTTCCTGTGTTAATTGTTATTTGTGGGTCAGTCAAAGACACGCTTAGAGTCAGAGTAAGAATTCTAATTTTATCACCAACTCAATAACCAAACAAAAGTCAGAAAGTTATATTTTGGGAGCTCTTAAAAATGGGACATATAAAGAAGGTGACTTGTTTATTCACATATCGATAGTATTTTCCCATTATTTCATGGCAATTACTGTCATCATGGACTTTACATTGACAATAATTCGGGTAAAAATTACCTTAATTATAAAATACCATTAAAATTATTCAAATGTTTTTTAAATATTATAAAATAAAAAAAGTTCGATATATAATTGTAATTATTACACAAATTATTATTATTATTAGTAGTAAATAATATTAAAGAAATCTGATTAAATTAATTTTTTTGCAAAAATTTGAAAATTATTATTATTTATTACATGAAATATTTACAAAATTAAAAATATTAACATTTACTTAAATAAAAAATTATGTTTACTTTTTCTTTTTAAATTTCCTTCAATCTTCGATTTCAAATTGTTTTCATTAATATTATCTAAATTAATTAATAAATTAATTAATCAATAAATTAAAATTTACCAAATTTCTGAATTTTTCCTCTGACATTCATAACGTTTTTTATTAAAGAATTCATTTTTAAAGGTTAACTATTTGTTAAATGTGACTAATGATAGATTATTGTTTATAGACTGATGATAATAAACACTAACAAATTCTGACCAATCAAAATCAAGGAAGAGGTAGGAAAAAATAAATACATTACCTTGCGGTATTTTAAAACTTAAATATATTTTAAAATTATATTTTGACGCTAAAGTTGACTTATTTAACAAAGACATAATAAAACTAAAATTATTAGATTAAAGATGGCATACAGAATACATTAGATATTTGATGGAAAAATCTTCTAGAAAGTTATAATTATTCATTGATATATTAATCAACAAAACAGCAAAATAGAGAAAAATTCAATAATTAAAATAAAACAAGTGTGCAAATAAAATTATATTTAGACTAATTTATAGAGAATTAAATTCTATCTATTCATCATTATACTACAAAATTCTTTAAAGCTATGGTAAATTGATGAAAAAATCAAATTTAGTATAAAACATGTGCGTAGAACATTCAAAACGAAATACACCAATTTTGTTAATCCATGTTACAGAAAATTAAATTTTAATTATACTTTATACGAATCAAAAATTCTAAAATGTTATGTTAACTATTTGAAAAATATAAATCTATTATAAAAATATGTATGTAACACACAAAACGAAATACAAAAACTTATAAAAATTCAGAAATTTTTAAAAATTTGAGCAACACAGACGAACTGAGA